>JADRCH010000047.1:16497867-16500948 GCA_019843965.1 Rhynchomys soricoides
GTGAAGCACAAGGATATGAGAAGACAGAGTGAATAAAAAGCCTCTTTTAAGAAGTGTCTGATGGTATAGACCTCATTTTATGAAAAGGCTGATGTTCAGACTAAGGACAATTTATATTGAAAGCTCCTTAGAGACTGACTTCTGATTTTGACCTTCCCCCCCCCTCAAATGTCTGTTTCTGAGTCCTGTTAAGAGTATTGAAGCTGCCTTCAGCATATCTGCTGCTAAGTATATATCACACCTGATTAAATCAAGTTCTTTTAGCTCTGCTGAACCTTTTGATGGGTAACTGACTACAAGTACTCTTAGCTTTCAATCTGTCAGGACAGTATGAAACAAACTTAATTGCTCTTAAAATACACTCTGAATTCTTATACAGAACGTGAGAATATTATATATTCCATGGAAAAGGAAAAACCTCCCCGTATGTGGAACACCTTTCAGTGAAGAATGCCTTCAGGAAATCACAAGGGTTCACTGTCTGCTTGTACTATGTGCTATACTGTAAAATAAAATGACAAGATGATATTCTATTTTTGGTACAAGAGAATGGATGAATAGACCAATATACAGAAATTTTACATAAAGAAGGGTCTATTTGAAAAAAAAAAAAGTGGACATGGTTCTTGTCTAGAGTGGTACTGAGTTGGAGAAATAGGGCCTAGATATGTGCAAATGTGAAAGAATCTTGAAATCTTCTCTGAAAATACAGAAGACATTTGGCAGGCATCAGCTGTCGATTACGTACAATAGAACAACTTGTCATATTGGCTAGGGTTATATGAGGGCAGAATCAAGAAAAATATCTTTTTAAAAAATATTTATGTATAAAAATAAAAATAAATATTGTGCACAGAGACAATACGTAGAGAAGTATCTATCGGTACAAGAAATGGCTATACACACACACACACACACATGATGGGGGAGGGAGAGAGAGAGCAAGAGAGAGAGAGAGAGAGAGAGAGAGAGAGAATATTGTTAGTCTCTTTGTTTTGTCAGATTATTATATGCACTTTATAACTTTATCTTTGTATCATTATAAGAAGATTAATTTAATAGGTTCCTTCTTAAACCATCATGCATTTTGTAAGATCCAACAAAAGCTATTCGTTAACACACTGCTGGAGATTTGATTTGTGCCTACGTGGGAATTCAGACTTGGGCTACAAGTCCCTGCCAACAGTTGGTTTTTTGACTGGTCAATAAAGAGCTAGAAGCCAGTAGTTGAGCAGATAGGCAGAGACAGGACTTTAAGGATTCCTAGACAAGAAATGCAGAGGAGAGAGAAGAGAATTGTCATGACAGGGAAGCAGAGAGATCAGACTTAAGAGCTACAGGAGAGAAAGCACCAAGCCATGTAAGGATCAGGGAAGCAGCACCAGGGTCCACTCCCTCATTGGGTCTGGGGTAGCAGAGATGAAATCTAGATTTAGCAAGTATTAACGCAGGAATATAGGAAGGAATGTTAGCCACATGGAGGTTCAGGAGTGGCCCAGCCATTGAGCTAGTTAAGGCATATTAAAATATAAAGACAGTGTGTGTGTGTGTGTGTGTGTGTGTGTGTGTGCACGCGCGCGTGTGTTTCCATCCAAGATCTAGAGCATCTGGGGTAGGCAGAGTGAAGCAGGTCACCACCAAATGGAGCTCAGAGCAGTTTAAAGACTTACTGCATCAGGAAACCAATATTTTACCACTTTGAATGTGCCTATCAACATGGACAAAATAGTATATCATCAGGAGTCTTCATATGAAATACAGCTTTCCTTTTTGAAGTATATTCCTAGAAAAAGATTATATAACTTTATAATGCGGACAATAAACACTAGCCATTGTTTCTATTGATGCTCTTTGATTATGTGAGGAAATCTGGCTCTTTTGGCAAGAACACAAACTATAAGAAAGACTTTATTATCAGGATAATCTTCAACTAACATCAGTGCCATTACATATAGATTAAAATTATATGTAAAAAGAAGAATATATTGCTTTAGGACATTTTCTTAGTTATTTTTCAATATATCTTTAAATGAATTTATATTTTCTTTTGAACCATGCAAATGCCTGAATTATCAAATTGTATAATTAAACTATCATACTTTTCAACATTTGAAAATACTGAATATAAGATTTTAACTATGAAAAATGATAAATTGGTTTGCTTGGTACACACATATACCCATATTCATACACTGGTTCATATGTACGAGCATATATAATTTCCTTTACATTTTTCATGCAAATATTTGGCAAAACATGTTAGCTACTGTCTGATAGTCCTTGAGAATTTACTAAGATATTTAATTTCACTTTCAGTTAATGCCACTATGTATAGAGTTGCATATATTTTTCTCATTTGAGTCACAGCTGCATGTTAAAGAAAAACAACAAGAAATTTGGTGATTTGTGGACAACAGTTTTCACTGAGCAGATTGCACGAAGTAAAATGTAAAAGATAACCCCATGAAATCCCTCTAATGTCAGCAGCAAAGCACAGACACTCATTAAGAAGCAAAGGCCAGCCCTGGAGGATGTTCATGATTAAAACAGGATGTATTTATGTATATTTTCTTTCTGACTTTATTAACACTAAGTGGAAATCAGACAGTGACCCATGATCCACAATGCAGAAGGAAAAACACAAATTTAAACTGAAGTAATTTAATGAATCATTCCTTACCAAAGCTACATGTTAGGTAAGAAAGCACTTAAGATCTTACCTTCAAAGGAGTTTTAAAAGTTATTGAATTTTTACAGTTGTCTGAAAGTTGAGAGCTGATTTACCACCATCCCCTTTGAACATATTTCCTGATAACACAAATCTCTTAAAGAAAATGAAAAGTTTATCATTAAGGAAGAATCAGGGAATGGAGTCCAAATAAAAATTTTTGGGTAAGATTTATCCGATGGCAGAAGTTTCATATCAGAAAGATGTTGACAATCGCTCCCAGTGGCTCATTTGCTCACGAGTCTATTATTTCAGAGCTTCTTGGTGATATATGCCTGTGTTTCATTGGCTCCTACGGCACATTTCCTCTCTCTCTCTCTCTCTCTCTCTCTCTCTCTCTCTCTCTCTCTCTC
>JADRCH010000047.1:16500958-16567674 GCA_019843965.1 Rhynchomys soricoides
TCTCTCTCTCTCTCTCTCTCTCTCTCTCTCTCTCTCTCTCTCTCTCTTTCCCACACACACAAACACATTTATTCTTGTCATTTTCATATGGAATATTCTATACTATTTTATCTTGTGTGTGAAGCAATGTTATCTAGTATGCATGAATATTCTATATTATTTAACTAATGATTTTTCATGTGATGTAATAAGTACTTTCCTTTTGAATGCCTCATGGAGTTATATCCATAAACCTGTTTGGTTATTCTTAAGTAGAGATTTTGGTAGTCTTAACTGCAGAAGTAAATGGAAATTAGAAATCATCTATAACCCACTTTTGCAAATTCAAATGTTATTTCTTACCACATAGCAAGTTTTCCATAATGAGAAATTTAATATTAAATGTTAAGGACTTGTGTATATAACTCAGTGAGTATAGTTTAACTTTCATCAAGCCCAGGATTTTATCCACAGAATCACCAACCCTGGAGGTACTGGTTCATGTCAGTCATCTAAGCACTTAGGTTATGGAGATAGAATGACTCAGTGTCAACCTGGCTTATGTAGTGATTTGAAGGCCATATTGGAGCACATGAGACCCTATCAAAACAAAAGCAAAAACAAAATTAAATTATTTTAATAAACTACAATAAGTCTATAAAATTACTTCTGTTTAATAGTCATATTTTAGTGATTTTCCCTAAATACTGGGAAGATGTGGATCTCAGTTGGAGAAGTGTTTTACACAGTTCAGATTAGATCCTATTCATGCCTACTCCCTGTGAGTCTCCCTAGAATTCACCTCACCCTTATATTCACCTAACTTCATATCATTATTTTGTAAATTCAATAATGCAGTTACTCCAGTCTGTGCTGGCCATATACTTCTGCAGGTAAGAGCATCCAGTGAGACATGATAGACTTACTAGGAACTACACAGTACTCATCTTGGGAAACTCACAGGTGAACCTACTTTTATTTTACTAATTGTGTAGAGAATCAAACTGCCTTCTAATATTGTACCTCTCTATATGAACTTTCTTGGAATTCTCAAACCTAATCAGAGATGTTTCCTTTTGCAAAATATGGTGGTCAATACAGAAACATGTGATCAAAGAATGTGTGACTATGGAAGGTTTAGTTGCAGATGGAGCAACTAAGTCTCACTTCCTCCCAAGGCTTGGGAACTCTCACAAGAGAGGTGTTGGACAGACTCTAGGGGAAAGAGACTTTGGGAAGAAATAACCAGAGCAAAGTGGTATCCTCTGGACATGCTCTGGACATGACATATAGGAATTCCCAGCAGCTATGATTGACTGCAGGAGGACAAGCCAGCCAATAATTGAGCATGATGTAGAAAGTGCCTGTCCTCTATACTGAGGATCAGGGAACAGTTGTGGCTTCCATGTGATGGAAAGTCAGCATTCTTGTCCTTCTTTTAGGTCACTAAACTTTGATTCATATTTATTCCTTTTATTTTTTTTTTTATCTTTGCTTCAAAGTATTTGTTCTAGTTGATCTTCACATTGTTGTGGTCACCAGTTAAGATATTGACTTTTTGAAAATCTGTATCTTTTCTTCTTTTTTATTTCTTTGTACTTGGGTAAAAAGTCTTGGCAGCTCTGAAATCATTATGTATCCCAGACTTGTTTGAGGCTTGTGTTCACCTTCCTTAGCCTCATATTGAGTCCCGGATTTAATGGTTATGCTCAAGTCCTTATAAATTTAGTGTGATGAATGTAGTTTTGTTGTTATGGTTGTTGTTTTGTTTTGTTTTTCTTGTGTGCTCTACAACATCCAAACCTATACCCATTAAGACCATGATATAGTGTCTTGTGATTGACTGTTTTTCTGACTTCTCTGATACTTCACCTTTTCACCTTTTCTTAATGACTTGGATGTTGTATTAGGAAGTTGTAGGTTTTTTTTTTCTTTCCATACCTAAGGTATTTAGATTCTGTGCATTAATTGAACAGGCATAAAATAGTAGAACCAAGATTAGCCATAAAATCCAGGAATAACCTCATTACAATTGTCATTGTACATATAGTTTAGGAGTGATTGTATAGAATGCTGAATTGTTTCCTTTCCTGTAGAAATCCGATGTGAGAGAGGTTGATTACCATTATAAAAACAGTGTCTACTGGGACAGGGGGCCTATTTTGCTAGCAGATTGATAATATGGTTTCTAAGGTTCTAAGCATTTTGTACATCCATGAATCTCTTTATTCTTTTTAAGATAATGAGAAAATTGTTTGGTTAAAGATATGAGTAACATTTTCTAGAGTATAAACATAAATATTTTGAGACATTTAATACCCATGTTATCTTAGTTAATCTGTAGTACTGAGTTCCTACCTAGGGCCTATGTACCCTCCAGCCTTGGGTTTTTGACCTGTTTACAGTATTAGGGTTTGGGAAAAAAATGTAACAGAGTAGAAAAAAACGGTCAAAAACTGAACCCAGTGAATCTGATTCAGATTATTTGTTAAGCTGAGAATACATTTAAGGTACTTTGAATTTAACATCATTCAGCAACATTATATTTAACACTGAATTTGTCTCATTTAACAAACCTTAAATGTTCCTATGTTAGCCAGCAAGAACCACTCAAGATGCACCAAGGTGCATAGTCACAGGAAATCACTCTAAATCCTTAAATATCTTGCATTCTGCACTGGTTTTCAAAATACTTTACTTTTTATGCCTTTGCATTTAATATATAATTGTGAGTTTCACTAGTAATGTATAACTTGTTCTCTGTTAGACTCCATGACAATGAATATAAGCTCATATTGACCAAATATTTATATATTTGAGCCATATTATTTTGCCTAGAACAAAGTATATTCCCCATTCCTTTTAAATACACACACACACACACACACACACACACACACACACACACAAACTACAAAAGCAAAGAAGCTTAGTTTTCACACTTAAGAAATAAATAGTTCTCTAATTTGAAATGTCTCTTTTGATTATTATCTTTCTGGTATATTTGACAATAATCTAGTCTGTCAGAGCTAGAGGGTAATAAATTCAGTAATAAAGCAATCACTTTTGTTGAAAACATGGTATTTATCTGCTCTTGATCATTAAATGTAAATGGAAACACGGGGGGAGGAAGAATGGGATGAGGAACTGTGGAAGGGCAGACAGAGAGGGGAGCAAGAACTGGACTATAAAAAAGTAAAAGTAATAGAAAAATTAAAAATTAGACTCTAGATGTAAGAATAGATTCCTCTGAAATGTTGATATATTCAGGCTCCATATTCTGTTTCTGTTGTTGGTCAAACACAGTAAACACGTTAAATATATATACATACTTTTAAAATAAGCAACCTTTCTTTGTATATATAATATCCAGAACTTAATTATTTTATTTGACAACAAGCAGCTCCAACCTAAAGCTTACAAAGATCAAGGCAATCATCCAGTAAACTCAATGGGAAATATTTCTGTTAATATTCCTCTATTCATATGAGTGTAGCTTTTGAACGGTTTTGTATATATGGAAGTATTAGCAAGAAACATGCAGCAGAAATTTCTCCATAGTAAAATGTAAACTTCCTATTTTCCAGAAGTCTTATCAAACTTCTATACTACTTAAAGTAAATCTATCTGCTCTAGGCAACTTTGCAGATATTACGTCCAAAATATGGTGAACATTTCTAATCTACAGTTTTGTGTCACAACATAGCTTTATTTCAATTAATATTTGATTGGTTAAAGGCCAAAGTGATTCTGTTATCTTTTGAAGAATATCTTTGCATTCTCTAAAGTAAATTCCACAAACATGTCAATGTAACTAAGGAATGTGCTTAAATGAAAAGATATATTTATTTTCTTATTACATTTTGAGTACCAGTTTTCATTATTAAACAGACTGTTAAATTTGCACAAGAATATATAGGATCACCTTGACAAACTGAGAACATTGGAAATGGGTCTTTGTCAATATGAAATTTCAATAGCATATACACAGTGTCATAATCCCTGGAATTAACATGATTTTAACAGAACAAATAAAAAACAATTGTCTGTGAATGGATATATAATAAGAGAATGCATACTCTCTATATAAGTAAAATTGAAGGTGTCTGGAATGAAACCTCTAAGAAATTTTCCTCACTCAACTCTGTATGTATATAATATATGCATTAAATATAACATATATAAGAATGCATACCCACAATTGGTAATTACATAAACTATGACACCCATGAAACATCATTACAATAAGACTATGTGTTGCTTCTCAATATTTTCATTTGTTGCTATTCATTAGTTACAAAGGTAATATTGAAATTTATTCCTAATAATGGTAATGATAATAATGATTTAACTAGAATTGATTTGATTTTTTTCTCTACATGTAAAAACCATATAGATGCATTCAATAACACAGTAAGGGATACAAATCTAATTAATGTTAAATCTTTGGGGCATAGCTAAAGTATTGATTCTGCACTTAATCACTGAACACAATTGTCTCTCTCAGGATTCCTCTGTATGCAACAATGTCACAACATCCTGCTAAATTGTACTTAAAGAAAAACAAAACATTACAACCAAAAAAAGTGCTACAATATTACTTTGGGATGTAACATATTGCTCAGGATCTTTTAAGAATCAGGTCGAATAGGAACTAATTAAATTTATGGGCAATATTATGCATATTTCTTATCTGACTTAAAAAGACATATCTAGAATGTCATAGAATTTAGCAGTAATTTAATTAATATGAACCCAATTACAAAACAAGCAGTAGCCCGTGTTGCCTATGTTGGTGAATACAAAGTTCTTTCCTTGATCCCAAATATATGTGTACATTATTTATTTTGTGCACTTGGGTTGTATGTCTATGTGGGTTTCTCTATGCACATTGTGTGCGTGCTTGCATATGTGTGAGTGTGTGTGTGTGTGTGTGTGTGTGTGAGATGGTCCAGATGTAAACATTGAGTAGTCCTTTATCACTTTACATTTCCATTTTAGGTTTTAAGATAGGAACGCTCACTGAATCGGACATTCACCATTTGGCTGAATCAGTGCTTGGAAGTTTTAGGGATCTACACATCTTTGCTCTCCCAGACCTGAGTGCTGGAATTAAGAAACTGTACAACCAACCAAAGAATACACATGGAGGGACTCATAGTGCTGGCCACATATGTGGCAGAGGAGGGTCTTGTGGGACCCTCCATCAGTGGGAGGAGAGGCCCTTGGACCTGAGGGTGTTAGATGCCCCAGTATAGGGGAATGCCAAGGAGAGAAGACAGGAGTGGGTGGGTGGATGAGGAAGCACCCTAATAGAGGCAGAGGGAGGGGGAATAGAATAGGGAGTTTCCAAAGGGGAAAACATTTGAAATGTGTATAAATATCCAAAAATAAATAAATAAATAAATAAATAAATAAAAAAAATACCAAAATAGAAAGAAAGAAACTGTACAACAATATTTGCCTATTGTTACATGTGCTTTAGGAATCCACCTTCATTTTCCAGATTTTTATAGAAGGCCATACTTGCAGGGGGAGGGAGAAGGGAATGGGGAAGTTCCAAATGGGGAGATCTGAAAAGGGGGAAACATTTGAAATATAAATAACATATGAAACAAAAGCCAAAATTCTAACTACTAAATTCTTTATGCTTAGGACTTTTGTTTCTTTTTAAGTAATTTATTTAGATTTTTCTGTTTTCCTAGGGTTTTTTGTATCATATAAAGCGTTGTATACTTTCAAGTATTATAATTTTTACCATTGTATTTTATTTTCTCTGAAAATGCATTTTACTAGTAGGTCATTATTATGGTATTGCATAATAAAATCATATTTAATGTGAAACAAATATATCCTGAATCTGAAGTAAAAAAAAACTGATGGATTGTAACCAAACATTCATAATGTCTTTAAATTAAACTAGAATGCATGAAAATACTTGAGGTGCTTTAATTATACTAAACTTCATTCCAATACAGATATTACAACCTACAAAATACCCGTTCAAAATACACATTCAAAATGCTCATAACTATCCATCTGGAATGTAAGGAGAGCTTACTAGATCCTTGGGAGAATGTTTCTGATGTATGTTGAAGTTTTCAGTAGAACATTCAGGTAGGCAGTATATGAGCCCCCATGCCTTAGATAACTCAAGACTAATATTTTTCCCCTCCTTTGGTGGTTTTAAAAACATAAATAATTTCAAATTTTCATCATACTTTAGACAAATGTATCATATGGCTTGAGCTAAGGCAGAATTACCTGACAACATAAATATGTGATCTATAACTCTTAAAACTGAACCTGGTTGATAGATATCTTAGTTGGGTTTCTATTTCTGTGAAGACACCATTACCAAGGGAACTCTTATAAAGGCAGTTAATTGGGGCTGGCTTACAGTTTCAGTTCAGACCACTGTCATCATGGCAGGAAGCATGGCAGTGTGCAGCCTGACTTGGTGTTGGAGGAGAGACAAAGTCTTGATCCTAGCCAGCAGAAGGGGACTCTGATTTCACACTGAGTAAGGCTTAAGCATAGGAGACCTCAAATCTCACCTACACCTATGCCAATAAGGCCACACCTCCTAGTAGTGCGACTTCCTATGACCAAGAATGGAAACACATGAATCTACAGAAGCCAATCCTATTCAAACAGCCACAATAGATTTTAGTTATTACCTACTGTTATTGTTATTTTTATTACTTACACTTATGACATACTTTGCCAGCTACAGTATATTTGGAATGAGTCGAGATGTAAGATTTGTTTTATAAATTTATTTTTTGCTTTAGTTCTAACTGGGATTAGGTGAATCTCCTCTAAACTCATGTCCTTTCCCATCCAGTGTCCCCCCTCCCCATTCCTCTTTACCTCCCTCCATTCTTTCATTTCTCTCTTTAGCCCTTCTTTCCTTTTTAATCTTTTCCTTTTTAATCTTTATTTTTCTGTCTCTGTGCTGGAGATCAAACCCACATGTACTAGGCAACTATTTTACTATGGTTTGCATTCATAGTCATAGTTATTACTATTTTAATATCAAGGAAAACACTAATTACAATGAGTCTCAGGGGTATTTGTTCCCAGACAAGACTCTTTTACGTAGTTTCCATCTTTTATGTATAGTCCATCAATTAGTTGAATATGTCCACAATCTGATATAGCAACAAGCCTTAGTGATTGTGTTTAATAATATTTGTGATATTTATCAATATGGAAATCACTAATGTCACCTTCCAAACCTGAATATTAACACCTTATGTTGATTTTTAGTTTTATTAAGTATCTGAGAAAATTGCGTCCTTTAGGTTTGACATTTAGAAAACCAATGAGATGATCTCTCTAAAATAATGATGTAGCTTCTTCAACACATATAATTCCAGGGTAAACTAATTCTTTTCACAGCATGTTCTTCATGACTATTTCCTATTAATATTTTATGGTTGAGAGTGTTGTGTGTGTATGTGTGTGAGAGAGAGAAAGAGAGAAAGAGGTGAGCATTTAAGACAGACAACAATTTCCAAAATTGTCTTACAATTTTCATTTAAACAACATTAATAAAACTTTACCTGATTTAAGATGTTAATTCTAACATTTTCTCAAGTGTTCAAAAAAGTCTTATTCATTAACATTTAATGACTTTCCAAAGAAAACACATTTTTTATTGTCTTTCAAGAGGAAAAAATATAATAGAAATTATTTTGCTTACTAATTAACTAATAAGCAGCTGATTTTGACTTTTGACAGTGGCATCTTAGAAATATATGCCTCTAAAAATTATACAGAAATTTGGATATTCTTGAAGGTTTGAGACATTATTATGAAAGAGAGTAAGAGTTCAAAATAGGCAAATAATTTTCCTTTAATTGAGTGATTATTATCTTAAAGGAAGAAATACAATAGTATTTATTTTCTATACATTTTCTATAATACACATCTGAAAATAACAATAATACATTGTGAATGCATATATGCATCTATTTAATGCAAACACCACAAAATAAGCAACAGTTCTTAAACTTAAAGCAGAAGTTATTATTAATTTCACACAATACCCAATTTTAAATTATTAATGTTATATTTTTTCTTCTTCACGTTTGCCAAAAAGCTGTGAAGCTGATTTGGGATTCATTAATATTCACTAAATATAGAAACTGAAATTTATTTCTGTCACTTCTCCCCTCCTAAAAGAACGGAAGAATGTGGCAGAGATTAATGGTCATCAGCAGCTCCCCACGGGTTGTGGTTTCATGCCCCAGTGATTATTCTGTCATTATTCTGCATGAGATGCCACCAGAAGCACATATGCTTTCAGCTACAAATCTAGACAAGACCAAAAGGTCAAGGTACTTTAACAGCATGATATTCCTTCAATCTGGCATTTGTGCTTATAGAGAATGCCACTACAATTACATAATTATAGGGCTAACATGGATATATTGGGTTATGCAGTCCAGTCTATTGTGAACAGTAATAGACCGAAATCAAGAGATGAAATGCCAGTTCCTTTAAAGTAACCAGCATACCCATTTGGTGAATGCACTGGACAATTAGCTTTGTTCAATTTAATTAGAAGTAGTTTAAAAATCAGCTTTCATCTCTGCTCACCCCATTTTCATTTTAGATCATTCTATTTATGAATTGTGGATTTGGCTTCCTACCTAAGTCTTGTACTTACCCTTATTTGTTTTGCCTTGTACGAACGTAGAACATTTAGTGCATAACACCTCTTGCATTTCTACTGGCAAGAAATTGTTACTTATGAATGTCTTTAAGTCAAATGATGTTTGTTATCACAAAATGAAAAAGATCTCAAAGCATGCCCTAGAAATTAGAAAGAGGTTAATTTGATGCTCTGTTAGAGAACAGTAGTTCCCTGACCATAATTTCTGTATATAGGACTTCATTATGCTCAAATACATGGAGATTTGATGGAAAAAATATAGTTGTGGTAGCCTAGTCGAGCCGTTGTTTTAGCGCAGAAGGTAAATGATTAGGTATTTTACCACGGCAGAAACTTTTATCACATATCTTGATATTTTCATTTTTATACCTCATTTTTTAGAAAAGTGTCCTTCTCTTTCAAAACTAGCTGTTAAGTAATTTGCTCTATTCTATAGACTTTGGTACTGGGTTAAACTTACATTGTAGTAGAAAACATGTATTCATGTGTGAGTATGTGTGTGTATGAGTGTGTGTAGGCATGTATGCATGTGAATGATTTTCTTTTTGTATATATACATGTGAGTGTGTTTCTCTGTGTGTGTGGGTATATTTCTGTGTGAATTTGGGTACATGTGTGGATGCAGGTGTGTGTGTGTGTGTGTGCATGTGTGAGTATATGTATGTGTGTTTGTGATTTTAAGGCTCCTGTGCTCAAAAAGTCTGCTATTGAGGTTTGATTATGAAACCTTTAGATCACGTACTTTGATGCACAGTGTTAAGAGTAACTAACAAAATTTCTTCATAAGTAAGTAAGCTTCAATTTTGCTTTATTGTGTTTAAAATATGGATTCAAAAAGAGAGCATATCGTGTAGCTCAAGTTAGATTTCTAGTAGTACTCTGTATAATAGTCATGAAATGAATTAATCAATAGTTAATTGCTCCACAACAAATATGTAAATGTTCAAAATGATATAAATATTTTTATATTGTTAGTTTCTGGCTATACTGTCCTGTATTAAGCTCATCTTGTTCACTTTGTAACAATAGTCATTTATAGAATAATTTCGGTTTCCACTATTTCTGTAAAAATGACATTTATTGAAGTTTAACCTAAATTTATTTTGAAATGAAAAAATAAAATTTTTCCTTTATCTCAAAGTATCTGCTCGAATGAAAAACAGCTCAGAGCACAAAGTGAGTCAACTCAAGAGTGTTTAAAGCTCTCTAACAGGGTTAAGTGATTAAAACTTGAGTAAATTGTAGAATTTTGTGTTAGAATAGAACACACATTGTAACACAACTCACTCTTAACATAAATGGAGCCACAATTCACCTGATTAATGGTACAGAGATTCAATATGCATTAGAGAAGTGAGATTCTTAATGTGTGCCCATTTTATACCATTATGGATTCCATAATCATTTATAAATAACACCAGAGTTATAACTAAAAGTGTATGGCAGTCATTAAAGCCTGGAGACTCACAGATTCTCAAACAAAAGAGAATGGATCAAAGCCTGGGAAGATGATGGGAGCTTTCTCTTCCAAGATAGCATGGGGCTATAATATATGATTGATGATCTGAATATCTTCGTCGTGTGGATTTTCAGAGTTAGACTATTCAAGTTTTCACCTGTTTGCTACCGCACATGCTAATGCACATGCTATATATCGTGTTTCCATCTCTATATCCCACTTCAATATCTTCCCTAAATCCAAAGCTCCATACACATTTGAAGCAAACTGAAGTCAGATTTGCTGCATCTCTGCTTCACATTTTTTTCCTAATTGCTCATTAAAATAATTCCAGTTGTTTTCTCGCCATTACATATTCCTTTAAATCTCAAACTTCAAAGACTATGAAATATAGAGCTGCATGGTCACATTAGCTTCTTAGAATCACTGATTTACGTGTATCTGAACCATTTCTTCTCTGCTCATGGTTGTTAAGAATACTAGAATTCTCACGCTCAGGCAGCTATCAGAACTGTATAGTTGGTTACATTAGAATAGATTATTTGCAAACACTTCCGTACTTATTATATGGGCTGTTGCTTATTCATATACACTGAACTGCAAACTGCTTTCAACAACAATGAAGACAATGTTCACTAACTATTGAGTAGAATGGTAGAAGGATTTTATGGATGTTACCTGTGAAGAGATCAGAGAAAAGGTGACATTGGGTAATCTCTGTAAATAATTTAACCAAAACTATTTTAGGTTTTCCTTAGTGGTTAAAAAGAAATACTCTGTAAGGTGTTGTTTAGTATGTTGTTAAGAAAAAACAAACTAGTTCCCAAGGCACTGAGAATCTGTAGAACCACCTTGGTGTAGATACATAAATCCTACACATATTTTTGCATTTGGATATTGATTTTTACATTGCTAGTTTTATAAGTTCACTCCTTTTCATACAAGAAGCACATTTTTTCCTACTTATTTAAGGGTCTGCTATTAGCTCATGCTTCAGTAGAACAGATAGCCAGCACAGCAAAGCTGACTTCTGTCCTAAGGCTTCAAACAGGCAGCTGCCGTTTGTCATTTAGAGTTCTGTCTTTCTTCTGATCTCTTTCTTGTTACCAGATTTTGGTTTCTCACAGCTGTAAGATTGAAGCCCTTGCTTTATTGTTCCCAGTGACTCTGCTAGGGTCCTTGGAACATGGGGCTGTTCATGTCAGCAACGGGGAACTTCTTTTGGTTCACTCCACACTTCCAATGCTTCTATGACAGCTTTCACTGCTATGACAAATTCCTGAGACTTCTGATACAGATAAATGGGAGGGAAATTTTATTGAGCTCATGGTTCAGAAATATTTCTATCTGCAATCAAGATTTAACATATAAAAGGAAAAGACTAAACCAAAACAAACCAAAAAAGCAACAAAATTAAACAGACAAACAAACAATAAAGAAAAATAAAACCAAACAAAACAAAACATGGAAAGAAACAAAGACTCCAGTCATGAAAAATGAAAAAAGAATTGAAAACCATGACAGAGACTATTTATAACTCTCTGCTGTTATAACAATTACCCACAAATATCAACTTAAAGTAAGGACTAGTTGATTTTTATACCTACTCTGGAGGTCTCTATCTATGACCCAGTAGCTCTGTGGCTTCTGATCTGTTAATGTCAAGAATGTATATGATGACATGACAGAGCACGTATATGATGACATGACAGAGCAACACCAAACATTGTTATGGAAACTAGATGTTTACATAACTTGAATAGAGTCAAGAAGGATCTGGGTTTCCAACATCACTGTCTAGAGGTTCAGGTACCTGTTGAGCAGCAATTTTTAAATGTAAGTCTTGACTTAGAATCTGGAAGCAATTCTTTTCAATACATATTTATATATATTCTGATTAGATTCAGTATATTCTTAGGCTTTTCTGATAATTCTGATATGCTGCTGTTAAATATCATTGTGGTCCAAAAACAAAATCAAGCGAAAGCCAAAAACAACTAAAAAACATAGTCTTTTTATGAGTGATTCCTACAATGACACATTATAAGAAATGAATGATTAGGTCACTATATTTTCCTCAAATTATAAATTATCCTGATGAGTCAAATTCAATATTGCAGTTATTAGATATTAATTATGAATAAATTGTACTCTCAATTAAGATGGTTTGTAAGCCAGTTCATAATCTATGTGGAACATAAAGTATTCATACAAAAAATAGGTCAGGGATTTCTCTTTTAAAAATTACCTTTCCATTATTAATGTCTAAAATAATAATGCTTTTTCTGAAACTTCATGTATTATCAACATTTTTCTACTCAAGAATCTCCCTTACTTAGTGAAAACAATTGTCTCCCTGGAACTAGGTACCCAGATATTCAACCTCACATTGTTTACTTTTTAACAGAATCTCAATTTGAGTTTTTGAAGCTGCAAATGCATACTGTAAAATTTTTATGTCACCGTGCATATTCATCAATTGAGCAAATATTGTCCTTATTCACAAAATTGAGAATTTTTTTATTTTTCCCTAACATAACAAATCTTTATTACCCATCCTTGTCATAGACAGTCTCACCACCTCCTCTTGTACAAACAACAAAGAAGACACTGAAAGTGTGACTTCCATTTTGCCCAAGTATTCTTGAATCGATTAAAGTCAAACTACTTAAGATTTTACAATCAAAACTTAAAGTGGACTGATTTGTAATCATATTATTCAAATTGCTAGTTGATGATATACAAAACATGTGCATGAAAATGGCTATAAAATTTATTTAACCAATATATATTTTTAGATTTCAGATTCAAGTTACAAAAGTTAGTTTCTAAAGGATTTTAAAAATTAGATAACAAGTGCAAAACCATAACTTTAGGCATTGTTGCCATGTCTTTTAAACCTGTACTTACACTTGAGTAGTGGAGACAGATGCTCAAAGGCCAGCCAGCCTACATTTATTGATAAACTCCAAGTTAAGGAAGAGATCCTGTCTGAAAAAGGAAGACAGAGGCTGATGAAGGAAGAATCTGATTGTGAGAATTGAACTCCACAAGCATCTGTTTGGTAAGATCAAATAATTTAAATAAACCTGCTTAGGCATAACTGCTTACCACACTGCCTCTTCCCCTGTTTTCATTTACTTGTGAATTTGAGGCACACTGAAGGAGAGGCCTATATTTTAGTGGTATCTGGAAGACTAGGGTATGGAAATAAGAGTTACCAATTCCTTCTAGATTCTAGGATGTTTGTAGAGATACTTTTTCCTACAGAGACTGATCCATGCAGAGATTGTTGGCTCCTTTAGTGTGAAGTGAACTCCATTTACAACTTCTTGCAATATCTGTCTCTACATGTTCAACATCTGTTGTTTCAGGTGACAATTAGGTATTGACAGTGTGGTTCACTTAGTATTTCCAAACCTGGTATCTCCTCTCTCCTGCATGACACTATCTGTAAGATTTTCTAGCAATGTCTCAGCTACATCTAAGCTTTTCACTGGGATAGAATGTCATAGGGAGTGATGCTTCCTGGAAGAAACACCACATGACTACACTATCTACAATACCTCTGTGATTTTGATGTAGCTCATAACACTGCCTTTAAATTTCCAAAGAGAGGAAATAGGGTTTCTGAGAAATACCACCTTCAGGAAGTCATCAACCACCTCATGACCATGGCTATATGGAATCCAGTGAGGAGCATGGCAAAGGCATATACATTGTATTATCTATGATCAAATCAATTTCTTTAGTTTATCTTTTTATGATTTGTTATCATTCTTGAAGCCTTTTATCCTGTCACAAACTTGGATGAGCAAGCCTTAGTTGACTGACAAAGGAATTTGTGTTCAACTTTTCACATAAATATAGATAAGAAAACTTCAGACTTGCCTTTTGACAGCTGCGAAAATGATAAAATCACCTGGAAAATCCCTCCAGTCTCAATAATATCTGTTTCGAAAACCTAGTATCTTTGCTGTCAAATTCTTCATTTCTTATTAAAGCTGAAACATACTCTTGGGAATTATAGAAAGTACCAGACATATCATTCTTTCCTGTCTATGAAAAGCTAAGGAAATTTCTATTCTATAGAAGAATAAAAAGAAATATTATTTCAAATACTTTATAATACATTATAAATGTGTAAAATTTAATTATATGATTATATATAATATCTGTAAAACACATAGAATTCAAGAAACATATTTGTCACACACATATGTAGTATATGTTTGTAAAACCTGCGTTCTAATTTTCTTTTTCTTGATTTTGGCATAGCATACATTATATATACACACACACATATACATAGGGTCAAACATTTTAGTTACTGTATTCCACTACTGAACATAAGAACATATAGTTTACACTGTGTTTAAATAATTCTAAGGCCTGGATCTTTCCAGTAAATGCTAGGACAACAATCAAAATATCAAATAGAAAGGACAGTCACCTAGATTTGATCATGTTTCACTTATGTTTGATTGTGACTTCATTCGCTTCACAAATATATATATTTCTGTGTATATGTATACATACATATATTTTTATATCTGCCTTATTTATGCATCTGTAGTATGTATTATGTGACAACTGAAATATTCAAGTTATAACTTGCCATAATATGTTACATCAAAAATACAATCATAAAAATGTTTCATGATAAAAATAAGCCAATTACAAAACTCACAAATGAAATTATGTTTTATTTATTTGATTATTTGTTAAACCAAAGACGTATAAAGGAGTCAGTTTTTGCTTGGTAGCCCAAGAAGGTGAAAGAATTTCTTAAGGTCCTTTTGAGGTATGTTTAAACATATGGGAAGGAGTACATTATCATTAGTTATATATTTGGCTGCCTTACACAGGGACAACACACATTATATGACATGCATTCAATTGTATATGTATACGTTAATAGATACTTGTGTATTGTAGAATGATTATTTTACCACACTTACTGACCCATAAATACAGGAAAAAGAACATTGAATTGAGAACAGTTAAACTATCTAATAGTTACTGCTAAGTGATCTTAAACAATTATTTCCACTCTATATTTTAATCCTCAGAAATTCTGTTTCCTTTTGTACTATCTTGGGCCCCTTCTGTTCTGTTTTGTTCTATATTTGTGTGTTAGCTTTGTTTTATTGTATCATATTATCCTTTGAAATGTTTTGTTGTTATTTTCTTTTATCTCCTTAATTCACTTTACCTTCTCATTATTCACTTTACATTTTCATCTCTGCAACTGCCTCTTCCTGGTTTTCCCCTCATACAGTTCCTTCTCCCAAAATTTTTGCCTCCCTTTCTCCTCTGAGAGGGTAGGGTTTCCCCCTGCGTATGCCCCCCAACTGTGCCACATGAAGTCTCTGCAGGCACAAGCATGTTTTTCTCCCTCTGAGGCCAGGTAATGCAGCAGGCAGGCAGGCAATTGAATTAGGGATAGCCCCTGCTCAAGATTTTGGGGGACTAGCATGGAGACCAAGTGGTACCTCTGTTACATAAGTGATAGGAGCCAGGGTCTAGCCCATGTATGCTCTTTAGTTAGTGGTTCGGTCTCTGAGAGCTCCCAAAAGTCCAGGTTAGCTGACTTCGTTGGTATTCCTTTGGGGTTCCTGTCCCCTCCAGGTCCTTCAATCCTTCCCCCAACTCTTTCCTAAGATTCCCAAAGCTCAGGCCAATATATGACTTTTGTACTCTGCATTTGTATCATTCAGCTGCTGTGTGGAGCCTCTCAGGGGACAGTTATGCAAGAGCCTCCTGTCTGTAAGCATAACACAGTATCATTACTAGTATCAGTGATTGGTGCTTACACACAGGATGCATCTCAAAATGGACCAGTTATTGGTTGGCCTATCCATCAGTCTTTGTTCCATCTTTGTCCCTGAATTTCTAGTGAGCAGGACAAATTTTGGACTGAGAGTTTTGTTAGTGGGTTGGTGTCCTTATCCCTCCACTGGGGTCCTGCCTGGCTATAGGAAGTAGCCAAGTCAGATTTTGTAAACTCACTGCTAGGAGCTTCAACTAAAGTAAACCCTGTGATCCTCCTCCATCCCAAGTCTCTGGCACATCCTAGAAATGCTTCCACTGACCCTGGTCTCTGCCAGCGGCTGATTTCCATTTATTTTCCTGGCCCTCTGGCCCTCCCTCCAGTCTCTCCCCTCACTTGATCCTGTACCACATCCCACTCCCCGTCCTATCCTCTCTCCCACGCAGTTCTCTCCCTTTGTCTCACTCCTATGACTGTTTTATTCTGCTTTTTAAATGAGATTTAAACATCCTTGTTTGGGCTTTCCTTCTTTTAGCTTCTATGGGTCTTGTATTGTAGCACAGGTATTCTGTACTCAATGGCTAATATTCACTTATAAGTGAGTATATACCATTCATGTCCTTACGTGCTTGGGTAACCTCACTCAGGATATTTTCTAGTTCCATCCATTTGCCTGAAAAAAAAATTCATAATGCCCTTAGCTGATTTAAATAGCTGAGTACTAAACCTTGTTTTTTTTTTTTTTGCTTGTACCATTACTGGGTTATTTCCATTTTCTGTTTGTTTTCTAATGGAAAACAAAACAAAACAAAACAAAAAACTAACCAATCAACCTAACAAACAAACAAAAAACCAGAAATCAGGTGGACCCTGGAAGGAGAGAAGCTCATAGGAACTGGAATGGGTAGAGACTGTAGAAGAGTAATCAGGATTAATTGTGTAAGAGAAGAAATCTACTTTTCAATAAATGAAAAAATTTAAAATGTAATCCTTTAGAATTATAATATGCCATAATAAGAAAATCAATTTATTTTAGTTAGAGAATGAGGATTCATCCACATTTTACATGCCACATTGTTGATGATCCCTAAGCCAGCCTGTTGAAACCCAGGATCCTCTGCCTTCTTGTTACTCAACTGTCAGTTTCAATATTTCTAACAAAGCACATAGCTGATTGATGAAAAAAGTCCCTGTAAGTGGAACTTGTTTTACTTATCTACTGAAGCTTTATGTTTTCCTTTTATTTAGAAATGGATTAGTAGCATCGCTCATTCTCTTTTAAAAGAAAAAATTGCAAAGGATTTCTAATGTTAAAACTTACACTGGCATCACAAATGCATTTAAAGAAAATAGGAGAACACAGTTTCTTACTCTCAGCATTATCTTTGTGAATTGAGTCTATCATGGCAAGAGAAAGACTCATACTTGTTTTGATTGCCATTTTATCTTACGTTTATTCGAGAAACTAGTACCTAATTTCTCTGCATCAAGACTGGGAACTTTTTCCTTGGCTCATCATTCCAAAGTGTGCTCTAGAGGAGGAGGTGGCTCCTGCTGGGTCCTGGGTTCTCTTCAATGTCCTCCAGCAAATAAGCACAGCAGGACTTCTGCAGCTCCCAGAGTACTGTGTGGTTGTTTCCTCTAACAACCTGAGCATTATAAAACATTATAGCCATATATATTTCATTTTTAAAGGAAAAAGCTCTATGTATTTAATACTTAATACATGCCTTATACTTATTATAATTTAGACATATCTAAATAATCCTTTCATTGTATTTGTCTGTAAATATTTATGCAATGGCTATTGCCATTTGAAGTCAGCTCTTTTCCTCTAATCACATCAGTGCTATCCCTCAGCCCCCAAAATGGGGCTATCTACCTTATTGCCAAACGCATCTCCCTCTACCTGGCTCTTTCTCTGTCTCTGTCTCTGTCTCTCTCTCTTCCTTTCCCTCCCCCTCTCCTCCCCCTCTTCCTGGCCCATCTTTCTTTAGACTGCTAACAATTACCAATCAATCCGTAGGTAGGGGTGGGACTCAGTAACCCCTCCCCCTTTTCATGCTAGAATGTGTCTGGCTTGAGCCTCCACACACCTTGTGTATGCTGACTCAGGCTCTTTGAGCTCAGATATGCAACAGCCCTGCTGTATCTGGAGAGCAGTCATCATATTCTACTGGATATTACAGTCTTTCACTTCCCTTCTACAATGATCCCTGGCCTACTGAGTTCATTTACTGTTGATGTATGTACAGACATCCAGGGATTGTCACTGTGATTATAGAATGTATGTGGTGTGCAGATTTCTGGAGGAAACCAATTCTCACTTCTCAGTATCCATTGACCTGTTGTAACTCTTCATCTAGGGGTAAAACCTTACAGAATTTTTGCTTGTCTACATTGGCATGTCAACTGGTGATGTCATTAGCTCTCTCTTTTTTTAGGAAACAATATGAAATACTGAAGTCAAGTTTTAAAATAATTTTGTATTTACCAATACATGTAGTAGTCAACATATATTTAGCTGAGGGAAAACATAAAATTACTTTCCAGTTGGAGTACATCTTGTTTATTAAAATATCTTAATTAAATGTGAAATAGCAGGATTTGGATAACACACTACAAGCAAACTCCTGCTTTTGCATCATAGAAAATAAGATGTAATTTATTCTGACACCTGTTGTCTGAGTGACTACAGCAGGGATTATTAATTCATGTTTTCCTGAACAACTGTTGCATCATATGAACTTTTACTGTTAAAAACCAAAAGCATCTAGGAAATAAATGTATTCACCAGATATAGTCTTAAAACATCAATAAGTTAGGTTAAGTTGGGGTAAGCCAAGCAAAATCTTCTATTGTATTTATTTATTTATTTATTTATTTATTATCTATTTATCATTTATCTATTCATTCACTCATTCTTTCTTTCACTGAATCATTCAAAATATTATGATTTTTAAATTCAATGGGAGGTAGAGTTTGGCTAAACTTAGCACAACGTTTCAAAAGGCAGATCTCAAAATTACATGTGGCTGTTAGTTCAGACAAACTGCTATAAATAAATATTAAATGGAATGATAGAGTGCCTAATATAATTTTGTCTCTGGGGCTGAAAATTTGTTCTCTATAAATTCACCATAGTTTCCTTAGCCTGCCTACTAGATCTTCAACATATCTTTAAAGAGGCCTCTCATTCACATAATCAAGTACAATAATAAGGAATAAAATATTATTTAGTTAAATGAAACTTTAGGGTTTTTGGTAAAGATTTCAAAACCCCTAGGAAAATAAAAGGACCTCATATTATGTAGATAGAATGTAATTACCATTTATCCACCTGAGACACCAAGAAAGCAACTTTGCGTTTTAATATGCACATATTTATCTTCAAGTGACTCTGTGCTTATTTACTTCTCTCTCTAATCCTCTGGTCTCCCCTCTCTTGCTCTTCTCTCCCTCTGACTTTTCACACCCATGACTCTTTTTCCATTGACCTTTCATTCATGGAGTGTTCATTGAACACTCCACAATTAAAGTGTATAATATTATCTTCAGCTAACATATTTTACTCTATGATACAAGTCTTTGGCATACATCTTTGTTATTGTTGTTGTTATTTGGTGAAGGAATGAGACAGAATCTTCCTACATAGCCAGGATGAACATGAGGCTGCAGCAATCCTCGTTCCTCTCCTATCACGCTCAACAAAATTCAAAATTATCATGTAAGGAATTTAAATACAAATTCAGCCAAATTCAGATTTGCTTAGGGTCAGTGAACAGACTATTACCAGAGGGGGGGATGCTTTGGAACATCCACATCCCTTTGCCAGCATTCTGCACAAATGTATAGAGCAGTAAAATGTCAACGCAGCTGATGGCAGAGAATAAGAAAGCATTTGCAAAGTGAACGCATGAGAAAATCCACTTTCAGCAACATTTCTTAGCATTAGTTAAAATGAAAGTTTTCAGCGTCACTTAATGAAGGGAACGAGATTAGAGACATTGGCTTCGACATTTTACAAATACATGCCACAGAGAGTCATTGCAGAAATACAAATGGCACTACATAACAATGAGGAATTTTGAGAAATGTAAATGAAGATCCTATATCTTGTGGTTTTCCTGACTAGCCTACAAAAGCTAAATTAGGACATTAACAGAGGTAAAATGCAGTTTGTTGTATATCTTTCATATCAATCACTACTTAAGCCACAAATCATCTCTATAATATGAAAAGCTTTAGAATAGACTATCCAGTTAGAGGGAATTCTAAACATGCATTTATTAGTTCTAATATTGTATAAAAGTAGTGGTAAGTGTGCTTTGTGCATTCAAGGAAAGAGACAGTGTTTCTTATGATAGTTCGATATAATATTATCAGACATTCCATTGAATATATCTCCATCCATTGTGGAATACACATAATACCCACACTAACATTAATATGTAAGTACATTGTTGGATAAGACTGCGTTTAGGAACAGTGAACCATAACAACATGTTACAAATTAGCTACATTTTTGCCAAACATTTGTATTCATTTTCATCTCTTGCACTTAAAGCTTTCCAACCCGTACTCATGTAGTATCCTTGATATTCATTTTTCCACTGGATAAAACTTCCATTAGCTGTGCTCAAATCCCTTTCGTACTGTTTTAATTTGCTAACATTACCAAAAAAAAAAAAAAAAAAATGCAGTCTGAGTGGAGGAAGGAACAAATATTTCCTTCCATAGTTCTTAAGGTAAGAAGTTTAAGAATATATTAAGGTATGCTTCTCCTTCATTGGCTTAGACATCAAACATTCTCTTTGTGATTGCATGTGCTCATTACTCTTGCCATTATATAAGAACTTGCAGTTTTTCTGTGAGTGTATCAATGCTATCTGTGCATGGTGAGTCATGCCTCTTTTCCACACATGTAAGAGGATGAGACAGGAGGAGTTTTATGAGTCCATGGCCAACCTGGTCTATAAAGGGAGACTGTGCCTCAAAACACAAAAGAACATAAAAGAAATGGATTACCAGTGTTATGTATTCAAGGCCCAATGTGATGTTATCACTTTAAATATGAAATATGATACAAATATGGTGGTACCTTGGAGTACTTGTAAGAAGGATGGCAAACTATAACTTTAATGGAGATACAGCCTTAATACATGCATAGGTTACTGGGTCATTGGAAGATTTCTTATTCAAAGATGTTTCCTCACTGGCTTAATGATTATTATTATTGTTAGAAAAGAAGCGATGTAAGAAAAATGCAAAGATGAGCAAGACTATGTATATCAGTACATGCCTATGAAACAAATTACACTCTGTCCTGGTTTTCCAACACGAGTACCTTGCTCTAGCTCAGTATTTCTCTCGTATATTCTTTTCTTCTCGGCAAATATGTTTCAACCAGGATTCCAGTTGTTATCAATTCTGCATATAAATCCCTTAAACTCATTTTCTACCAAAACATTTATACCTATTATCTATTATTTTATAATAAAGTATTTTTCATATCTCTAATCTCAGCACTGAGAAGTTTCAACAGCAGTACTGACATGAATTCAAGGTCAGTTTTTGTACATTGCAGGAAAACAAAATAACAAAACAAAACAGCCAACCTGAGCTACAGTTTAAATAGTGTTTCAAAAAATTAAGTTTGTGTGCATACCCTCATATTTCTATTTAGTCACATAAATGCAAATAAATGTAATCAATCAAAATGCCAGTCGTATTAGACAATAAATAATCATTTGCTAATGGAGCAGTTAATTCAAGTCCTTCCTGCGATCCTTCTTTGTCTCACAAACACTGCAGCTTACATGACATGAATCCTGAGGAACAATTTGGGTTGCTTCCATTTCAATCTTCCCAGATCCCTTTCTATCTTTATCTGAAGATTCAAGACGTCCATTTTTCTAAATTAATTAATTCATTGATGCACATATTGTACAATAATCTTACCTTGCTTTCCTGACACTACCAATTACCCTTCCAACCACATTTCATTCAAACAATGCCCTTTTTCATTCTTAACCACTGCTCTGCCCTGCTGCTCTGTTCTTTGAGATTTAATCTTTTTATAATTCCTTCAAGGTACTAGGTTTACTAACTGGCAATTTTGTTGTTCAGATAGATGATATACAACTTTAGAAGACACATCTTCATTGATGTGGGATTTATTTCTGTCCTCCATTTAGAAACTTGTTACATTCAGAGTACTCAGCATAGCCAGTCATGCCTCTGCTTATGAATACCTTTCTGTGGAATAACTTCCTGTCACCTGGTGGCCTCCTCTACTCAATGAAGTTTCTAATGTTTATACAGTTTCCTTAGAATTTTCACATGAATTTTAAACAACAAATTGAAGCTTCCTTCTTTACATTGTTACTTGAGACATTATTAGACATCTCACATATGTATGCTAAAATCTAAATTCCTCACTCAAAGTCTTTTATATTTTGGGTGAAGTCTAACATTGTTAATCTCATGTTCAGTTTCTCTTCCTCCATTCTGCAGAACTTAGAATCATTCTCTTTGTTTGTATGTATTTTGGGTTTTTTTTTTTTTTTTTGTTTATTGAAAATCGAGTTTTTCCTTATACAACATATACCAATTATAATTTTTCCTCCCTCTACTTCTCTGAATTCTTTCCTTCCTCTCCTCCACTCAGGATCCATTCCCAGGTTCTCTCATTAGAGAAGAACAGGCTTCTAAGAAATAACAACCAAACATAACAAAATATAATATAACAAGATAAAGTAAAACTATCACATCAAAGTTGGTTAAGGCAATCCAACAGAAGAAAAAGAGTCCCAAAAGCAGACACAAGATTGAGAGACCTATTCATTCTCTCAGTCAGGAATCCCACAAGAATACTAAGCTAAAAGATGTAATATGTATGCAGAGGACCTGTGTCAGACCAAAGTAGGCCCTGTGGCTATTGTAAAAATAACTTTTATTTACCAGATATAATCATTATCTTGGAGGCTTACTGTAGAATAGCCCACCCTTTCTAGATCTTTCTGAACTTTGACAGAATTCGTTCAACTCACTTCTGACTCAAAGCTCCTCTAGAAGCTGACTGATCCAATTGGCTTTTTTTGACTTCTGACTGAATTGCTCTGCCTGGCTTCAAACTAACTTTGGCAATATCTTCTAATATTAGGGGATCTTTTTCATTGTCTAGCAGATTCTGCCTTCACCTGCAACAGGTTTCTGTTTACCTTAACCCCCTGTCTGCCTTAGCCCCTGCTGTGTGTGTATGTGTTTGTGTGTGTGTGTCTGTCTGTCTGTCTGTGTGTGTGTGTGTATGTGTGATCTCAAGTTGCCTCTGTTTCCTATATGTTTTGATGAAAGTTGGACATATCCTATCTCTTCCTCATTCTGTCAAATCTTTCTCTGATACACCACTTTATCTTGCTCTCAATTAGATGTCACATTTTGGGTTTGTTTTTATTTTATTTTCTTTAAACATACTTTGATACTTTATTTACATTTCAAATGTTTTCCCTTTCCAGATCTCCCCTTTGGAGAACCCGTATCCCATTCCCCTTCCCTCTGCCTCTATGAGGGTATTTCTACATCCACCCACTCACTCCCATCTTCCCTCCCTGGCATTCCCCTATACTGGAGCATCTAACACCTTCAGGCCCAAGTGCTTCTCCTCCCACTGATGGCCAACAAGGCCCTCCTCTGCCATATATGTGGCCAGCATCATGGGTCCCTCCATGTGTATTCTTTGGTTGGTAGTCCAGTCTCCTGGAGCAACGGGGGATCAGGCCATTTGACACTGTTACTCCCTCTTATGGGGATGCAAAACCCCTCAGCTCCTTCAGTCCCTTCTCCAGCTCCTCCATCTGGGACCCCACGCTCAATCCAATGGTTGCTATGAATTGAATCTTGGGTATTCCGAGCTGTTGGGCTAATATCCACTTAAATTTCAAATGTCCCTCTTCTGGGTTCCCCCTCCACAAGCCTCAACCCCATTCTCCCCTTCCCTTTGCCTTTAAGAAGGTGCTCCACCACTCACCCACCCATTCCCACCTCACTCCTCTAGCATCCCCTTTTTCTGGGTATCAAACCTCCACAGGACCTAGCTCATCCCTTCCCACTAAGGCCAGAGAAGGCAGTCTTCTGCTATGTATGTAGCAGGGGCCATGGACCTGCCCATGTATGCTCTTTGGTGGCTTCGTCCCTGGGAGCTAGGAGGTATCCAGTTAGTTAATACTATAATTCTTCCTATGGGGGTGCAATCCCCTTCAGCTCCTTCAGCCCTTCCCCTAACTCTTCCATAGGCACCTACAGACTTGCTTAACAGTTGGCTGTAAGTATCTGCATCTGTCTCAGTCAGGTGATGACAGAGCCTCTCAGAGTACAACCATGCCAGGCTCCTGTCTGCAAGCAAAACTTGGCATCAGCAGTAGGGTTCCGGTTTGGTGTCTGCACACTGGATGGATGCTAAGGTGGACAGTCTCTGGATAGCCTTTCCTTCAATCTCTGCTCCATTTTTTTCCCTGTGTATTTCCTTTAGACAGGAACAATTCTTGGTAAAATTTTTGAGATGAGTGGGTGTCACCATCCTTCATCTGGGTGTCATGTCTATCTACTAGAGGTGGTCTCTCCGGGTTCCAACTCTCCAGCTTTGGACATCTTGGCCAACGCCATCCCCCTTAAGTCCTAGGAGACTCCCACATCCTTGGTGTCTGGGACTTTCTAGTAGTTCCCGCCATTCTCCACCCCACACTGCTGCATTATTCTATTCATTCTCCTGACCAGCTGATCTTCCCACCTGTCTCCCCCCCTACCTGACTCTGCCTCCCCCTTTTCCCCCTATCTTCTCCCACCCAGGTCCCTCCTTCCCTCTGCCTCCTAACCTAAGTGGAATAGAAGCATCCACACTTGGGCCTTTCTTCTTGTTAAGCTTCTTATGGTTGCATCATGGATATTCTGACCTTTTTGGTCTAGGGGGCCCATACAAATGTGACTGCTTCCTTCAATAAACTAACCTTACCTACATTGTTTGGGATTAAAAGTGTATACTAAAGTTCTATCTGTATTCCAGGCAGAAGGATTCCAACAGGATGACATAGACCTAGAAGATCTTTGTATTAGATCCCTTGACAGAGCAGCCATGTTGCTGGATTAAAATTCCTCTATAGCTTACTGCTTGAGTCTTTGTGAGCTTATATGTTCCTTGCTTAGTTGATTCAACTAAACACTTTTATGCTGGTATCCTTCATCTTCTTTTTGTAAATAGAATATCTTGTATACTGTAGGGACGGATCACTTGTTAATAAATACGTATGGCCAATAGAAAAGTGTAAAAGAGAAGGTGGAACATCCCATAGGCAGGTAGTATGTTAGGATAGAGTCAGGTACAGAAGCATTTGGTCCCCAGAAACCAGAAGGAAGAGATGCATGGATCTGAGCAGAACTTAATAAATAATATATTAATTTATAATACAGTAGGATATCAAGCCAAAGCTTAAAGCTTATGGTCATCTTGTTTGTAATTATATTTTGAATATGAGAGTCATTATTTCCAGGAAAATGATGCATGCATAGGAAAGCTCACATTTATACCTCTGACTTCTACACTCCTTCTACCTCCATTTCCATGGGTTTACCTGAGTTCTGACATCAGGGATTTAATGGAAACTTCCTATTTAGACCTGTTTGTTTCAAGGAATCCCTTTCCACATACTGTCTGGTTATAAGTCTATACATTTGTTTCCATTTTCTTTCTGTGTAAATGTCTCTGATAATGTCTGAATAATTCATTGATCTAAGAGTATAGCAGAATATCATTAGGGATCATTTAATTGATACTTTTATTTTGACCAGAAGTGTTTAGTTTTGTCCTTGTCATCTGGGCTATCTAGTATCTGTTTCTTGGTTACCCAAACAATGTGTAACATAGGTTCCATTTTGTGTAGTGGGCCTTAAGTCAAACAAGACTTTATTTGGCTACTCCCACAAGTTCTGTGCCACCATTTGCCCCTTTGCAGGCAGGAAAGATTTTGGGTCAAAGGTTGAGTTGTGTTTACGCTGGTGTTAACATTTCTTTTTCAGTAAAATATTTGCAGGTAAATGGATAGAACTAGAAAATCAACTGGAGTGATGACCCAGAAAGATAAACATGGTTTTTATTTGCTTAGGAGTGGATATTAACCAAGCTACAATACGTAGAACCAAAGACTAGTTATAGAGGAAGGGTCTGGGCATGAACACATGAATGTCCCTGAGAAGATGAAAATGAACACACATTATGGTTGCTCTGGGGGAAGTTGGGTGTTTAAATGAAATAATTAAGTAGGGAGAGAGGAGGGAGCCAGCATAGAGGGAGAGAATAATAGGAGCCATAGCTGGAATTGAGAGATATTTTAGGGATTTTATAGAATGTAATGAGGTCTCCTAATAATGGCAGATACAGAATCTCAACTGGCCATCTCTTGTTACCAACCTAGGCTTCAAATAACAAGACTTGGTTGCCTTTAAAAATTAATTGTCCAAGGGGTCCCATGGAAATTCCAAAACAAAGCAAGCTGTTGATAAGACAATGAGTTACTCTCTGCAAACTCAGAGTAGGGCCCCATTGTAGAGGAAATTACCCACACAACACATTGGACATGGAGAAGTCCAACTGATGCCTGCATTTTCCTCTCTTTGGTTTGGGACAGTATCATTCAGAATCATTCTTTTTTTTAAAGGTATTTTAATTTTGACTTTTATTATTCTTATTTTATGTATAAAAATGTTTTGCTTGTATGTTTGAGTGTATATCATATGTTTGAGTGTATGCCATGTATATGCTTAGTTCCTGAAAAGACCAGTAGTGAGCTTTATATACCTTAGAAGTAGTAAGACTGATACGAGCTATCATGTTGCTAGGAGCACAAAGGACCTTGGAGATATATATATATATATATATATATATATATATATATATATATATGAGAGAGAGAGTGAGAGAGAGAGAGAGAGAGAGAGAGAGAGAGAGGCATAACCATTATTAGACTATGAGTCCATATAAGTATGAGTCAAGGGCCTCATCTTTAGGGCAGACAATTTTTGCGGTCTTATCAGTACTCAATTTACTCTAGGTATGATGGCATGCCAAATAATGTGATTATGGTCTAGGTATTTTGCAAGGTGTGGGCTCTGTTGAGATTTTATGGGCATAGCTTCACTGTTGCATTTAAAATACATAATCTCATAGAAGACTTCCTGCTTCTCTAGGCTTGACCATGTTTTCATTCTTCTTTCAGTATCATTCACTGTGCCTTGGGTGTAGGGTCTGTTATATAGATATATCCATTACGATGAGCACCCTAATCAGTTGTTCTTTTCATTTTGAACAGTGTAGATTCTGACATGCTCTATATCCACTGCAAAAAGAAGTTTCTTTGATGCTGGGTGAGTGCAAACCAATTTGAAAATTTAGGCACGTAATACTTCATTGCTATCTTTCATAATAGATACAGAATCAAAATAACTACCTATCAAATTCATACTTGACCATCAGTCTTGGGGAGTATTCCAGCTTTTCTTCTTATAATTTTATCATTTTTTTAAACAGCTTGGTTGATATCTATTATATTCTTTTCATTTTAACTGTATTATCGAGTGGGTGTATTGAGTTTTACATTTATATTAGGTTATCATTATTAAATTTCAGAGAACATTATGAAATCAATGCTCATTTTTAAAGACCCATTACAAATGTTGGTAAGTCTGATATCATTCAAATGAAAAGTCAGATATGGGATGACAATTCATTCCAAAGGATTCATCACCCTACATTAGCTTTCATCACAAGTTTTTCATAACTCTTAATTTAATTTCATTTTCTTTTATTACTTTGTTTTTTATGCATGTGATAATTTAGAATTCATTTAAGCTCCCCTTTCTGTTTATGTCAGAACAACACTTCTTCCCTTTCAAAGCACACAAATTATATTTTCTACAGTGGTTTTTAGAGATTTTTCATTTTATTCCTATACATTTACTTATTCTTTGCTCAAAATTTCCTTAATGGAATTTTGAGAAAAAAAACAAAGATTGTATTAAAGCCAAAGATGTCTCATCCTTGGAGTAATTGTTCAAAGAGATAAAAATTTCTCTCAGCAATATAAATAAAACGAATTAAGAAAGAATTTGGTCCCCTTAGTAGTTTTTTTTTTCCTTTTTCTTTTATCTTTCTGCATATTTGTATATGGGAGAGTGCATTTAATCATTTAAGCCACAAATTCCCTTAATATTTTGCATCATGAAAAAAATCATTGAAATTTATAGTGGAAAAGAAAAAGAAAAAAATAATTAGATAAAGAATGATTAATCAATTGAAACATTAGAAACCATGATTAATCAATTGAAATATCATATATTAGAGACATGTGCCCTGCCAGGCAAAGCACTCTTAGAGAACATCCTAAATACTCATTTACTTTAATATGATTGAAGTACTGGGAGCCAAATTCGAGAAATCAAGAAAGCCAGGATCACCACTTGCCTTCTCTAAGGGTAAAGTAGGCTTTTCAAATTTTCTTTCAGTCTGAGAAGGTCTTTCATACAAGTTTATTGCTTATAAATATAGTTTATATGAATTAAATAAAGTTTATATGAAACATTTGTGGACAATAATGTTATTTTCAGTATAGTATAACCTACTTTCCAGTTAATAACAAAAAATCTAATTTATAGTTTATTTTTAAAAAATTTGACATCGATTTTCTCTGAACCTACTCTTCTCTTACCACTCTACAAATTTTCTAACATTTTTTTCAGAAAAAAAATGACCACAGTTTTCCAAAGTATGCTATTTGAAGTCCATTTAATGCATTCAACTGTGCTTAGACACACAATGTTCAAATTATGTTTTCTGCACCAAATTACAACCATTTAGTTCTTATCATGATATAATTAGAATATTCCATATTTTATATGAAATAACTTCTTGAAAACTATTGTAAATATAGACTTTTGCCTTACATACTCTTTAAAAAGGACTTATGTGAATTTAGTAAAGAATACAGGCTGTGATTAGTTCTAATATTTTCAATATCCATATCATGAGTCAAAGTTATTGGTCTTTGCACGTGAAATTACTTGCTGAGAAAATTTGCTGGTAAAAAGAATTGTTATACTTTCATTAAAAATTGAAATATTTGTTAAAAGGAATGTTAACAACCTCTCTTAAAGTATAAGTTATGTAGATTTATTCCACTGCCACTGTATCTGCCTTTAGGAATTCAGCTCTTTGGGATATCATCTTACATAATGTGCCTTATTGAATTTGCATCTTAATTTATAATATCTTGTATAAAAATATAGACATACACAACAAAATATTAATTTCAAGTCATATGTTTTTGTTTTGTATATGTGATTCAATGCCTACTACCTTTACATAAAACTATTAATAATAATCAAAATAGGTAGAAGGATGTAGAAATTCACAAATTTGTGTGGTTTCATAAACATGCCAAAGTAATCAAAGAAAAGATAGAACACAATTGGGATTATACAGAGGTCCTTCCAAGGCCTATATGTTAAATTTTCATTTCTCTCAATTATTCTAGAAGTTCAATGTGCTATCCATTGCATGACAGAGTGATCTAGGATTGTAGAATAATCTTCAAAATATGTTGTGTTATTACTTTTCCTTTATGAATATTATCTTCGAATTCTAGTAAAATCTCATTTGTAATCTTTTTGTATAAAGCATAATTACTAACCATATTGTACATTTGTTACTTTAAAGCAAATAATCAATCATGTTGTAATTAGCAAACATATACCTTATGGTTTCTACCCTACAACCTTAACAATCTTTCAAGTAATAGAAAAAATTATTCATCAGTAGATGTAGTCTGTATCTGTTTTCCTACTTCCTTATTTCTTGAATGTAGGCCAAATCAGAACAAGGGGTCTACCATTCTGCCAAACCAACTTCCCAATGTGATGGACTGCAATCTCAGCCTATGACTTTTCCTTCCTTAACATGTCTATTCTCAAGAACTTTTTTCTCAATGATAAAAAAAGTAGCTAACGCATGCTTGGTTCTTAATACAAAGTTACTTTGCTTTGTGTAATATTTTGATCGGGCTGTCTTAACCTGAGTTTATCCATAACTCCCTAGTGACTTTTTCCAGTGACAGCTGGTTTCTCTAAAATATGTTATACAGTTGCCTTACCTGAATCAACCTTTTGCAATATCCCAGTTACGCTGTCATTTGTGCTTATTTCCTGCACCAACATTGTACATTGTTTGAAGAAAATTCTCTTGTAGTAGTTTCCATTTGATTTACAGACATATCTTTTCCGTTTTTTAAAGTTAAAGAAATATTCCCAAACTATTTTGCTTTTCAATTTACCAGTGTTTCTCTAAGCTTTTTGTAATCCTGTGCTATAGAAGGTGATTCTAAAAAGTGTATCACTGTATTAATGAAAAGAGCATTGGTGAATTTCTTCTCCCTTGTATTTCCACGTTGCATAAATGCTCCACAAAGTTAAAAAACTACTTCATAATGTAATTACCATTGTAAACACTTTAACCATATTAAAATAATTATTCTTTATTAAATATGCAATTTATAGTGACAATAATAATGATATTGCATATGTCAAAAATTTCAAAATATCAATTTTGAAATCTATTAGTCTATTAGATTAAATGCCTACTAACAAATTAACAAGAATAGCATGCTAGTCACCAAATTCACTCAGTGGCTATCAATTCAGACCTCAATATGTTTAATTAAGCTAATGTCAGTCAATTAGTCAAGCAGCTTAACCTCATATATTTTTCTGGCTCCTCTGATGATAGACCTGTAAATGTTTATAGTTGAGAAAGTAAGAAGTCTACCAGTACTCATAAAAAGAGAACAAAATTAAACTGCATTTTCTAAGACAGAATTTCTAACTGTTTTTGTGAAATTTCTAACTTTTTCTTTAAGCAGATTATAAATAGGAGTTCAAAGACACACTTTCAGCCAGCCATAAGTAACAGACGTATTGGCTCAGCCCAATTACATGAATGTAATTAAGTGAATTTTATTTTTATTATTATTATTATTATTATTATTATTATTATTATTATTAATAGCCTTTGGATTGTGTGGCTGGTTTTTTTCAATAAAATATAACATATAAGGGACAAATAAGGCTTTCTTGATATAAGATTGCTTACTCTAATGAGCAAGAAAACGTAAATGGAGCTTTGGAAAACACTACATAAATGTCAGAAAGGAACAGATTGTTTATGGATGCTGACTAAATGCAAGAGTGGTACTCTCTGGACCTCTAGGACTCATAAATATTCTCACATTTCCTTCTATCATAATTTTTCTATGCATCTTTTTATCTTCTCTTGATTAAGTACTGCCATTAAAAATATTACATTTTAGTCCTACTTAATATTATTGAAATTTTGAATGAATAATCCAGGCATTTATATTTTCAACAAGAATCTATTAATTTAAAAAAAATATATTTGGCTCCTGTTCATGCTCCTATCACAGGAATATGCCAATATTTTTCCACAAGCAGTAAAGTATTCAGGTTTACTATTTGTATCTCTGTTCCTTTTCCTACTTAGGCTCATATTTTCTTTGTATTCCTTCTAATTTCTACATTGACTATCACTCTGTCATTGGTATCTAACACCACAAATACTATTCAGGAAGAAATATTCATAAAATAGGAGTAACTATAAGAACACAATCTCATCTGCTAGTCTGTTTAAAATTTCACAGTATATGCGCTAGCCAGAAGTTTTACAGAAAGATGAAAAATAAAATCTAAACAACCAACATGTCATTCTTTAAATTTATATTAATATGAACTTAAATTTGCTCATCCAAGTTTATATAGAGCAATGAAAGAGTTTGATACTGTAGCCTGGGTGTGTCATCATGCATAAATGAAGACTACAATTTGGTGTAATTGAAGAGGAGACATACACAATCAGAGTCACAATGTTTCTTGCATGCAGAAACATGCAAGAGTACATAAGCTCAATCAGCCAATGCCAACTGAGCTTCACTTGTAACACAGTAAGCCTTATCTCACTCATGTAAAATCAATTTGAGAATTTTTTATAGAAAAATTAATTAACATATTAAAAATGAAGTAGTACATACCAAAAGCAATCTGAGTGAGGAAGGAAAGTTTTTATGACCAGGACTAAGAAAATCTGTACATACACAAACATAATTTTTTTTTATAATTATAATCAATTTATATTTTTATTCTTTTTTAAATTTTTATTTAATCTTTTATACAGTCCAGATTTTATTCCCCTCTAGTCCACCCACTGATTGTTCCATATTTTCTACACCCCCCATTTCCACAAGGATATTACACCCCACCAGTCTTTCCCACTCCCAGGGGCCTCCAGTCTCTTGAGGGTTAGATGCATCTTTTCTGAGTCCAGACCAGGCAGTTCTCTGTGCTATATGTGTTGGGGGCCTCATATCAGCTGGTGTATGCTGCCTAGATGGTGGTCCAGTGTCTGAGAGATCTCAGGGATCCAGGTTAGTTGAGACTGCTGGTCTTCCTATAGGGTAGCCCTCCTCCAAAGCTTTATCCAGCTTTTCCCTAATTCAACTAAAGGGGTCACAAGCTTCTGTCCATGGGTTGGGTGTAAATATCTGCATCTGTCTCATTCAGCTACCTGCTGGGTCTTTTGGAGGGCAGTCATAATAGGTCTCTTCTTGTAAGTGCTCCATAGCCTCAGTAATAGTGTCAGGCCTTGGGACCTCACCTTGAGCTAAATATCAATTTGGGCCTGTCACTGGACCTTCTTTTCCTCAGGCTCCTCTCCATTTCCATCTCTGCAATTCTTTCAGACAGGAACAATTATGGGTCAGAATTTTTGACTGTGGGATGGCAACCCTGTCCCTCACTTGATGCCCTGTCTTTCTGTTGGAGGTAGGATCTATAAGTTCCCTCTCCCCACTGTAGTGAATTTCATTGAAGGTCCCTCTTTTTGAGTCCTGATAGTCTCCCACCTCCCAGGTCTCTGGTATTTCTAGAAGGTTCTTGTACTGGCAGGTTTTGTGTCAACTTGCCACAAGCTGGAGCTATCACAGAGAAAGGAGCTTCAGTTGAGAAAATGCTTCCATCAGATCAAGGTTTTAGGCATTTTCTCAATTAGTGAGCAAAGGGGGAGGCCCATTGTGGATGGTACCATTCCTAGGCTGGTAGTCTTGGATTGCAAGCTGAGCAAGCCAGTAGAAGCAAGCCAGTAAATAACTTATTCCTCCATGGCCTCTGCATCAGCTCTTGCGTCTTAACCTGAAGTTCCAGTCCTGACTTCCTTTAGTGATGAACAGCATTGTGGAAGAGTAAGCTGAACAAACCCTTTCCTCCCCAACTTGCTTCTTGGTCATGATGTTTTGTGCAGAAATAGAAACCCTGACTAAGAAAAATTGGTACCAGCATAGTGGGGCATTCTTGTGACAACCTGACCATATTTTAGGGAGGACTATGGAAGGACTTTGGAACTTTGGGCTAGAAGATCCATTCAATGTTAACAGCTCTGTGGGACGTTGTGTAGGAGCTTGGAAGATAATGTTGAGGACAGTGTGGAAGATGGAGGCCTGGCTTGTGAAATTTCAGAGGGAATATTAAAGAAGACTCTTATCAGCACCATTGCTATTTTGATTGTGAAGATTCTGTGGTTTTAGTTAGCTGGGGCTGACTAATCAGCGGTGATTAACAAGATACCAGAACTACTAAAGCAAAAACTTTGCATTTCTGGGATTATTGATGCTGGTTCGCTGAAGCTAAGAAATTAGCGGTGATTGAGAAGAGATCAGCAACATTGAGGTGAAATCTTCTTTGAAGTGTTTTCTGAGAGCACAGAGGCTGTGTTACAGAGATAGCCAAGATTGTACCTTGTGCTGTGGCTATACTTGGTAATACCTAAGAGTCACCCAGGTGGTACTAGTTTAGAAGGCATGAAGGGGTCAAGAAGAACAGCTAAGGCTCGGCACTGTGAGAGGCCACAGAAGGCCATTGGTGAACGTGCAGCCTCAGTTGCAATTGACGGCCCAGGACGAAAGGGTCATGCAAAGGTTTTGAAAAATTTTGAGGTTTGGCACCATGAAGAGAGCCTATGAGAGGCTATTGGTGATGCTTAGTTACAGCAGATTACATCAGTGGTTTTGGAAATGCCAGTACCATGAGATGACCACCAAGAACAGCAGCAGCAGTGGATACAGGCATCTGGAGCTTAGAAGACACGATGTGTGTTACAAAGGGCAGAGCTGGAGAAGTGACTCAAGCCCTTGGAGGAATCCAGAAGATCTTGAGTGGATCCCAGACATTGGACGGTTGGACTTTGATTTTGCTTTTTATTGTGACTGTGTCCTGATATTTTTTCCTCTTGATGAAAGAAGTTATTTTAGTGGAACCCACAGTTAAGAGACTTTGAATTTTTAAAAGACCTTGAATTTTAAAAGATATTGGATATTTTAAGGTATTGAACTTTCAATATGCAAGACTGTGGGACTTTTAAAGTTATTAAGATCTTGGGTTGAATAAGAAAGTTAGCGTTGAGTCTTAATGGTGATGTATTTATGTGTCAAGTTGACAAGTGGTCAATTGTACTGGCAGGTTTTGTGTGTCAACTTGCCACAAGCTGGAGTAATCACAGAGAAAGGAGCTTCAGTTGAGAAAATGTCTCCATGAGATCCAGGTATAAGTCATTTTCTCAATTAGTGATCAAGGGGGGAGAACCCATTGTGGGTAGTTCCATCCCTGAGCTGGTACTCTTGGGTTCTATAAAAGAGCAAGCTGAGCAACCCAGGAGAAGCAAGCCAGTAAATAACATCCCTCCATGGCCTCTGCAACAGCACCTGCTTCCTGACCTGCTTGAGTTTCAGTCCTGACTTCCTTTGGTGATGAACAGAATTGTTGAAGAGTAAGCTGAATAAACACTTTCCTCCCCAACTTGCTTCTTGGTCATGATGTTTTGTGCAGGAATAGGAACCCTGACACTGCCTTCCTGTGCTTGCCTGTTTCTATTATTTCTGTTGACCCTCAGAGCTTCAGTCCTGTTCCCCCTACCCAATATCTGATCATGTTCCCCTCTTCCCCTCCTTGTATGCTTTCCCACACAGGTCCCTCCCTCCCTCCCTCCTCCTCTCCTCTGATTTCAAACTGTTGATTTTGTAACATAAACATCCTAAGTATATTAGACTATGGGAATACATTTTGTAAAGTATTTTATTTATTTGCATTCCATCCATTGTTCCACCTCCTGGTCACCCCTCCCAGAGTTTCTCAACCCATTCCCCCTCCTCCTTGTTTCCAAGAGGGTACTCCTCATGCCTGCCAGCAGTATCCCTCTTCCTTCGAGCCCCAAGACTCTTGAGGGTTAGGAACATCTTCTCGCATTGATTCCTGCCCTCTGCTGTATATGTACCAGGAGGCTTTGGACAAGCCTTTGTATGCTCCTGGTTGGTGTCTCGGTCTCTAGGAGCTCCCAGGGGTCCAGGTTAGTTGAGACTTCTGGTCCTCCTATGGGGACACCCTCCCCTTCAGCTCCTTCAATCCTTCCCCTAATTCTTCCACATGGGTCTCCGACATGAATCCAATGGTTGGGTGTCTGTATCTGTCTCAGTCAGCAGCTGGGAGGGCCTCTCAGAGGACAACAATGCCAGGCTTCTGTCTGTAAACACAGCCAGTCACAAGAACAAACATGGAGAAGAGACTGAAATCAATTTTCTATTAATATTTTGGAAAATAAATTTTCAGAAGTATAAACGTAAGCAAATATCATGCCAAAGTTTACATTAAAATCACTCATGTGCATTCCTGATAGATATTTTCCAATGGAATCAACTGAATAAGCTGAGTATTTTCTAGTTCAGATGCAGATAATTTTCAAATTTATTTTATTATACACATATGTTGGAAGCAAAATCATCAACGTGGCATATATTTTTGAAAATTTATAGATATTCAATCTAAGTTAAATTTCTAAATCCTTCCTGATTTTTAGGTATAAGAAACCAGGTTTTTAAACTATCATAAAATGATAATTTCAGAGTTTCCTCATCTGATGGTATATCTAGAGCTGTTTGCATTTTTTCAGCCTATGTGGTCACTAGATAATGCATGTCTGAAGAACATTTCTGAGGCTCAGTATACAAAACATTACTTGATTAGTTAAATTCGTTGATTATCATTTCTATGTTTGATCTGATACAGAAATTTATTCATATGAGAAAACCCCAGTCTACACGAGACCCCTGAAGAAGAAAGTTGGCCAAAGTAATTGAGAAAACAACAGTTTTATAAAGTTGTAATTGCTAAGGATTTCATTTCATTCTACCTTCTTTATTTTTGAGATTTTAATTACATTTTTACTTCTCTTCTTCTTCTCTCCAGTCTGTTTCGTATGCCTCTCCTTGTTCTCATGGTCTTTTATCCCCCACTCATTGGAATTGCATGCATATATGTATAGACAAGTATATTATAGTCCCAACTGCTCAGTGGGTATAACATCACATCTATGCAAAATTCTATGCATGATTTTTGGGCTGATCATTTGATAGTGGATAAGTAATAGGCATGTTCTTCCTTGAGGAAGACTATTTCTCACCCTCCCAGCATCCCTCATTGGCCTGCAATACTTGATGTAGAGGTAGAGCTTCTACAGCTTTCTCCTGTCCCCTTCAGTGGGTCTACTGGGAGTTTTCTTCATTTAAGTTGTGTATGAAATAAAACCAAGAATCTTTCCATTTCTTATCTTCGATGCGTACCATGAACTATAGGTCCTATGCATTTTACATTAAAATATTCTGTGTGCAATTGTGGTGTAGGGATCAAAACAAAAAAATGACAAAAAATAAAAACCTTGTTGGAAAACTTCAGCATGCAAAGAAGAGGTCAGTTATGGCTCTTGAAGCAGACCAGTTCCAGGCTTGTAGAGAGAATACAAGCCAGCATTTTCATTAAGACGTTTAGACACCACAATATATTCATTATAGGGTAATATAGTCAGAAGATAGCTATCACATAAATCAACTGAGTTTGGTTATGTGTGTTATCTACAGAGGAAATTCTAAAGAACCCAAGCATGAGTAAATAAAATGTTTAACTAGGGGATATAGTTCAGTAATAAAGCATTTGCCTAGTGTATGTGAGGAAGCGTAGTTTTTGTTCCCTAATATCACAAAACACAATGGAAAAAGAAATATTTCTAAATAGATGTAGACAAATATAAGGCCAATATTTACAGCAAGAGAAGGCTCAATGCCCCAGTATAGGAGAATGCTAGGGCACAGAGGGATGAGTTGGTGTGTGGGAGAGCAACCTCATAGATGCAGAGGGGAGGGGAGATGGAATAGGGAGTTATCGGAGGGGAAACCAGGAAGGGGAATAACATTTGAAATGTAAGTAAATAAAATAATCAATTAAAAAATTTACAAAGAGTCATTTGGTGAGCATGCAACACAAATAGAAATTAGGTAATGGCTCTCAAACTTCAAAACTCTTTCATATTTTCTTTCATCTTTTCTTTTAACACAGTTTCTGGGATCTGAATTTCCTGCATGCCTTGGCATGTGCCACTCAGTGAAAGAGTGAATTACCTTTCAGAGGGAATATTACTTTTTAAATGGTTTTTAAATAGAGTCTCCTCTCACAGGATACATACTGATCACAATTCTCCTCCCCTCTAACCCTCTCATACCCCAGTTTTCTAGCTCAGATTTATTCTCACTCCATTTTTTTTAGAAAAAAGCAGGCCTCTAAGAACCAAACATGACAAAACATGATGCAATAAGACAAGACAAAGCCATCACACTGAGGCTGGAAAAGATAATCCAATAAGAAGAACGAGTCCCAGAATAGGCAAAAGAGTCAGAGAAACACCCACTCCCACAGTTAGAAAATCAACACAAACACCAAGCTAAAACCATAACATAAATGCATGTTGGTACATATGACTTGGTAAAGATCCATGTAGACCTTGTGCTTGCTACTTCAGTCTCTGTGAACCCATGTGAGTCCTGCTTAGTTGACTCAGAGGGTCTGGTATCTTCTATCTCCTTTGACTCCTTCAATCCCCTCCCCATCTTGAGAAATTCCCCAATCTCCTAAGAAATGGAACTGATGGAGATCTCCAATTTAAACTCCTCCTTTATAATCTCTGGCTGTAGGTCTTTGTACTTGAACCTTTCAGTATGGTAAATCTTTGTGACCAAATGAATTAAATCTATAAGATAATGTCTGCTTTCTCTCTCATTTTTACTCTTAAATATTGTCATCATTTACATTCACATGACTAAATTTTAAGTCCTACAACTAAAAGGACAACAGGTACCAGAGAGGACATTTACATAACTGTGGAAGAAGCAGGGGGAGGGGCATAGTAGAGGGGAAACTGGGAAAGGGGATAACATTTGAAATGTAAATAAATAAAATGTCCAATTAAAAAAAGAAAAGAAGAGAAAAAAAGTCACAAGTAGAAATGGAATATTTCTCACGGTGGAACTTATGTGGTATCACTGAAACCCTCATAGATCAATTTTGTGCTGATATTGTTTAATGCTGGCAGGTAAGATTATTTTCATTAGAAAATGAAAATACTGTTAAATGACATAGGTGAAATGCTTCTATCAGTTAGATTTACCTTAAAATACACAATTATGATCTCACAGAAAAATATCTCCAGTCTGTTCCTTCAGTCTGTTGTCTGTTATGATCAGAAAACATGAGTATATATGTACAAAATACAACTGTTGAATGTTAAGTAACTCATAAATATACATGATGTTGGTATACAACTGAATAACAGCAAGATACATGATTTTAGGACAACTTTTCATTTGGTAAGCATTAAAATTATAAGACACAATATTTAGTGACACTTTATGAGGAAAAATACATATTAGGCAATGGAAGAAGTAAATAGAGAAAGATGCAAGAACTTAGTGAGTCCTCATCTGTCAATAAATGTATATCACTACTTGTTTATATGAATACGTTATATTATATAATATGAAAAGCTCTCTTTCATAAACGCTCTCCCTCTAAATCTGACCATTTCTTATATTTACTTTAAGGATAACCTCAGCCAGTGAATACTATAATGGCATGCATGCCAGCATTGGAATTCTCCCCGTGTCATTCTCTTAGAACACAAATGCATTGTTCTAACAGTATTTACGTACACGTTAACTCTGAAAATTCATTTTCCTCCATTGTAAAAGTTCCTCCTATAACTTGATTTATTTGAAGATTTTGATTAAAAATTCTATTTTCTATCTTTCTTTTCCCACATGCCAAAACATCTCATTTAATGTAAATTTTTGGTTAAAGTTTTCTATCAAACCATTTTAATTCCTGTTCATATATTTTGGTATCTACATCCTCTGAAGCTTTGCTAAAGATTCCAATATTACTCAATTATTAATTATACACATATAATAATTTTATGATATATTTAGATCCTCAAATTTGAAGTTCATTCTTAGAAAAATCTTTCATTTCGCTTGTACCAAACTCTTACTCAAGGAAATGATTAAAATCACCATTAAAATTGTATATATTTATCTTTTTTTTCCATACTTTATATTTCAAATGTTTCCCCCTTTCCAGATCTCCCCTTTGGAACCTCCCTATCCCCTCCTACTCCCCTGCCACTATGGGGGTATTCCCCCACCCATCCACCCATCTACTCTCGTCTTCCCTCCTTGACTTTCTCCTATACTGGGGGATCTAATACCCTCAGACCCAAGGGCCTCTCCTCCCCCTGATGGCTAACAAGACCCTCCTCTGTCACATATGTGGCCAGCACTATGGGTCCCTCCATGTGTATGCTTTGGTTGGTGATTCAGTCTTCAGGAGTATAGAGGGGTCAGGCCATTTGCCACTGTTGCTCCCTCCCTGGGGCTGCAAACTCCCTCAGCTCCTTCAGTCTCTTCTCCATGTCCTCCATCTGGGACCTCACACTCAGCCCTATGGTTCCTGCGAAGTAACTCTTGGGTATTTTGAACTTTTGTGCTAATAACCACTTATCAGTGAGTACATACCATGTTCATTCTTTTGTGACTGTGTTACCTCGCTTGTATATATTTATCTTAAATTCATCTCATGTGTTAACTTTGTTGATCAATATTTATAAATACAAATATATGTACATATGAATAAAAATTACTTTATAAGATGCTGTTCAATATTACACTATTGCTATGAAGTTTGTTTAGCAGAGTTTTCCTCAATAAGATTGCCAAAAGCAGAGAACAAATTAATGAAAATCCTGTGAAATCATTAGAAAATACAATCTGGTCCTTTTTTCTTACGTCCTGCTTGACTGCTTATTTTAATTAGCACATTTCTTGAAAGTAAAATCAATGGCTTTTATAAGAAATTCAATAGAATTCTTGTGAAAACTTCATAATTTTTAAAAATATAGTTGAATACCCACAATTCATATTTATATTTATCATTTTTAAAATTAAGAAATGACTGAAGAAAGAGTGAAATAAAATAAATTCAGTTTATGTTTTAAGTTGCAGTACTATGCGATATGAATAAATCTCATAATACACTGACGAGAAATTAGAAGAAAAAGAAAGATGAATATCTAAGTTATCATGCAGTTAGAATTCTGAAATATGGCCCATACAAGAAGTAAAATATATTGTTAGTGTGGGTATCCTCAGGCCTCATACCTGAATTCAGGATGACAGTAAAGGTCTGCATAGGACACTGAGAGATGAGAAGGCTGGTAAGGCCTCTCTGTGCTGCACTGCATTAACTTTGCTACTAATTGGCTTTCTTCCTGCATGTGTGAAAATGTTCTTCTCCCCTCCCCCCCAAGATCAAGTTAACATTGACCTTTTTCTCATAAATGGAGAATTTATTCTCATTAAGTTTAATTGTGTAGTTAATGTTTTCATTGAGGTGCCTATTAAGCTTTTCTCTGACATTTCTAGAATCACTTAAGGTGCTGAACCTGTCATGGAAAAATGTCAACCCATCAAAATGCCCAATTCCCCTTTATAAATGTACTAACTCTGACTGTTCATCTATTTCTTTGGTAGTTTATTGAACCTTTTCTACAGACCTTCTTTGGTCATTTCTCAGGAGTATTGTTTCAACTGTTTCTCTGTTCTAGCATATGGTGTATGTTTTTTTTTTTTTTTCTACGAACAAACTAATGATCGTGTTTTCAACTGACCTTTAAATATACCATATGTATTTATTTTTAAACTAATAGTTAAGTAAAGACAAGTTTTAAAAAACTTTTTGAAATAAGATTCAAGAATGAAATTAAGTTCATCGTCATAAGCACACCTTTGCATTTATTCTCCAAACATATTTTTCAATGCTTCACTTCAATAATCATTATATTAATATTAATTACTCTGGAAATCATGCAGTATGACAAAATCACTTTCAACTTCAAAAGTACTGATTTTAGTGAGGCACTAAACAACAGTTCAATGAGAAGGAAATCTAGAGATTTTTTTTGGTTACTGGTGATAAACCTTAACCTCAGCCACTCATATTAGAATTTCTCTGGTTCAGGGTGATCATACTGAGTATAGCATTTATGTATATTTTTTGTATTAATTGTTGTGGTGTGTAGGAAAATAACTCGATGTACAGGATAACTTCATTCTTGAAATATTCTAAAGATTATTACAAAAAATTAGTGAAAGCAAATTTTGAATCTTCAAACATTTTATCATTATAAATGATTTTAAGTCTGTGTGTGTGTGTGTGTGTGTGTGTGTTGTGTGTGGGGGGGGTACATATTGATTTGTGTACCTGTAGAATACAGAAGTCTAAAAGCCTTGGGTCATCCAGGAGCTGGTGATTTAGTTGACTATGAGCTACCTGACTTAAGTGATAGGAACCCAAATCAGTTTCCATTTAAGAGCAAGACCTACTCTGAAGAGCTGAGCTCTTTATCCATCCCAGATGAAACCATACATAGTTATAGAATGTTTTTGAGCCTTGGTTTCTAGGATGAGTGCAGGCCTGAATTAAGGAAGTGTGGTACAAGAGACCTTGAACTCTGTGATCTTGCTACAGGCCATTTCTGGGCAGAATAAGCAGGCCTAAATAGTGGAAACCAGAGAATCTTCCTTGCTTCAGGAGGTAATAAATGGATAGAGATAGAAATAATTATTTTAAATGGGACCTGAAAAGATAAAACTGCATAGTTTCTCTCATATGGGAATACTCACTCTGAAGCTTCGGCTACGTGTTTAAGCTGAAGTACCCATAGAAGCCTGGCAACAATTACATTCGAGCTTTGCTTCTATTTCATGTTTCCTAGTCTCTACTCGTATTCCATTGGTGATGGGGTAGGGTCAAAAAGAGAAGTAAGAGCCATGGACCAAAACAGTAACCTTTATAATCTAAATTGTCAAAAGTTAAAATTGAAAGAAAAAGAAAAAATCTTCATGCTGTGGTAAATTCCTACCAATTTCTCTCTCTCTCTCTTTCTCTCTCTCTCTCTCTCTCTCTCTCTCTCTCTCTCTCTCTCTCTCTCTTTCTCTCTCCTATGTCTAATTTTTCTTTACCCAGTATACTGGGAATTGGCTCCAGTCCTGTCCTTGTGTTTACACAGTATTTCAATACTGAACAACATTTTTGCATTATATTTTTAAAGAGCTTTTATTTGGGATACTTATTCAGTGGTAACTTACATGCGTAACATGTGCAAGTTCCTGAGATTGATCATTAGCAAAAGCGAAGAAGGGAAAGAAGGAAAGAAAGGAAGAAAAGAAGAAATAGGTGAGGTAAAAATTTGTTTCCTGGATAATTGTTTTGGGCCTTGTTACACCGTGTTTGCGTAGGCAGATCAGACAGCTCTTCAGTTTGAAAAATGTGGAATCATAAATAGAAATGAATAAATGAACAAATGTTCTTCAACATTAATCCAGGGTTGTCGTCAAGTGATCTGCCATTGATATAATAGCCTCTCTTCATTTCTGAAGGAGACATTAGCAAAATTGTGACTGCATGTTTAAAGATTTGTTTGGGGTTATTTTTCTCAGCTGCCTATCTCCCTGTACCAAAAACACTTGATGCTTCCAGGTACACACATGTCCGCTGTCTAACTAGGAGATTTAGTTTCACAAAGTAAACTTAGTATTCCAAATACTACCCTAGACATAAGATAGAGAAATGGGAAAGACAGAGAACTTCACCTTTTACTGAGGATTTTTACAGGAGATTTTTACATTGAAAGAGATTGGATGGATGGATATTAAGGTGAGCAAGTAAGAGTCCGGTATAAATGATACAAACAGCAATGTAATAAATACAGGATTTTGTCAAACACTTATACCTATCCTATGTTCATTGGTAGCTGCACCCACCACTCTTTCTTTTTTTCTTTTCTGTTTTTATTTTTGTTTGTTTGTTTGTTTTCTTTTGCTTTGGGTTAGGTGGCGCAAATAAAGACCTTAAATTCAAGAAGGTGGCATGAAGCACCATCCATGTCACCTGCCCTGTGCTATCCCTGGACCTATTTGGCCAATAATTACATAGCTATTTGTGACAATTAAATGAGAACACAGCCACCAATCTTTTTTTTTTTTGCATTTCTAAAAAAATACTTTCTGTCAAGATATTTTGCTTCTTCTCAACCTTAACATACTTTTGAGTACCATTGTTCTAAAGCATGTGCCAAAAGGAAGGTGGCTGGCATTTATCCTCTGCTTTATCTACTTAGTCCTACCATTCAGAGTACATTTAAAGATTCCCACTTTTCAGTTGGAAATCACACCCATCTGCCTTTAAGTTTATCACTTGGGTATGTTTTCGGCTAAATCCCATGATATAATAAGCAGTATTTGGGCTAGAGTGATAGCTCAGGCGTTAAAGGCTCTGGTCATCTCCAAAAATGTAAGAAGCTGTATTTAAAAATGACTGACTGCTTTCATTGGTTTGAATGGTTATTGGTATCCAAATAAACAAAACTGTGAATAAAAAGAATAAGAAAATATCCATAGTTTTATGACAATGAAAAAGTCCTTCTGAAAATGATATATACCTATTTTTTGCCTTATCCTTGTCTACTTAACTCTTTTAATCTCAGGTTTACTAAGCTTTTGATGTGCTGTCATACATATTTGTTCTGTTGAAAGTTTAGTCTTTTACATAAAAACATCATGCTCAGTGGAGATCAAAGATAGGTATCAGAAGGCATGTATTTGAAAAAGCATTAAATGTGGATGCTTCAGTCTGTCTTAGAAAAGGGAACAAAATATACACAAGAGGGACTTGGGAGTAAGAGAGGAGGGGCACTGGGAAAGAGAGGGGCAGGATGAGGTATGGGAGGAAACAGGGATGACATACAGAGGGTCAGGAATTTGAATAGAGGTGTGCAGCAATGGGGGAAGGGGAACTGGGATAGCCACCAGCAAGTCCCAGATGTCAGATAAGCAAGAGGTTACCAGGATCCAACAGGAATGAGATGAGCTGAAATGCCCAACAAAGGGGAAGGAGAACCTGTAGAGACCATATCCAGAGGTTAGGCAAGGCTCCCAGTTAGGGGATGTGGCCACCCACTCATCTCCAAATGCTTAACCCAGAAGGGCTCCTGTCTAAAGGAAATAAGGTGACAAAAGGTGGAGCAGATTGAAGAAAAGGCCATCTAGAGAACACCGAACCCAGACACTATTGTGAATGACAAGAAGTGCTTGCTGACAGGAGCCTGTTATAGCTCTCTCCTGAGAGGCTCTGCCAGAGCCTGACAAACACAGAGGTAGATGCTTGCAGTCAACTATTGGATTTAGCACTGGGTCCCCAATGGAAGAGTTAGAGAAAAAACTGAAGAAGCTGAAGGGATTTGCATCCCTATAGGAAGAACAGCAATACCAACCAACCAGACCCCCCAGAGCTCCCAGGGACTAAACCACCAACCAAAGAGTACACATGGAGGGACTCATGGCTCCAGCTGCATATGTCTCAGAGGATAGCATTGTCTGGCATCAATAGGAGGAGAAGCCCTTGATTCTTTCTGTGAAGCCTTGATGCCCCAGTGTAGGGGAATGCCAGGATGGAAAAGCAGGAGTGGGTAGGTGGGAGGGAGAGCATCCTCATAGAAGCAGGGGGAGGGGGATGGGAGAGAGGGTTTGTGGAGGGGAAATCAGGAAAGGGGATAACATTTGAAATGTAAATACATAAAATATCCAATAAAAGAAAAAAAAGAAACAACATTAAGAGAAACCTGACAGAGCTAGGTGTGGTAGGTCACTCTCACATGTGCTCCTAGCATTTGAGAAACTAAGGCAGGATATTGTTACAAGTCAGGAATAACATGGAACGCATAAGGAAAATGTGTATCAAAATCCTGAGTAATAAAAAGTAAATAAAATTGAAGTAGACAGATATTGAATATATTTTTTAAAAATTTAACATTTGCTCATACACTGATACTAATGTTATGCTTTATAACATGGTATATACTGGAAATATTTTATATATCTTGAAAAATATTCATTCTATGATTATGAAATTTACTTATTGCTGAGTATTTTTGCCATGAACAACCTTCCCTGTCAAATTGAAAGGCAAAGTTATTTAAAAAAATAAATCTAAACCTGGAATTTTACCAATGGCATTTCATTTGTAACATTTGGGATGTCATGAAGCAAGAAACTAGTTGTTCTCATGGACACCCTTGGTTTGTGTTGTAACATTTTCACACATATTTCTAGGATGACTTTGAAAAAAAATGTAGAATCACATTAAATCTTTACTGATTTATAGGAATTATAATGTTAAGATATATTATTATCTGTATGCTAGTTTAATGATGTAGACTTTGTCTTGTTTTTTATTTCCTTTTTCTGTTATTAAAAATCATTTTTTCATACAGTATACTCTGATTATGGACCCCAACTCTCCAAATCCCCTCCTATCTGAATCCACACATTTTCTGCCTCTCATTAGAAAACAAACAAGAACTCAAAGAATAAGAATAAGAATAGAATAGAATAGAATAGAATAGACCAAATAAAAATAAACTGGAAGAAAATGAAACAAACAGGGGGAAAGGAGACAAAAGAAAAAATCACAAGAAGCACATATCAACACAAAGACACATTTGTTCATACACTCAGGAATTCCACTAAAACATAATATATTTGTAAAGAAAGTATAAGAGGGAAAAGTGCTGACAAAACTTTGTGAGACAAATGACCACCAAAGATACCAATGGCATTGAACTGTTCTGTGTTAGACACCTACTACTTTTCAGGTGGCTGGACTTTAAGATTGGTTTATACTCTCAGGGATACTCCTTGTAGAGAACTCATTTTTCTTTTGCAAAAGGTTAACACTTTGAGAATGTTTCTGTGTTTGAAGAGATGGGGGTTTATGTCCACTTCTCTCAGCACTGGGACCTCACCTGAAGCAGACTCCTACAGACCACATGCATGCTGCCACATTCTTCTGTGAATTCACAAATGTGCCCCATTGGCTGTCATTAGATGGCTGTGTTTTCTTGGTGTTCTTCATCCTCTCTGGTTCTTTACGCCTCCTCTTACAAAGAGTTGCATGAACCCTGTGGTGGCAGGGGGATGGAGTGGGGTCCTTAATGAAGACATTTAGGGCTAAGTGTTGCAAGGTCTGTCAGTTCTTCATAATGTCTAGCTATGAGTCTCAGTATTTATTCTCATCTCCTTCAAGAGGAAACTTGTCTGCTGAAGGTTAAGCAAGGCACTGACCTATTGATAAGTCAGGATGCCTCTAAGAGTGATTTAATGGCTACATTTCTTGTGCAGAACAGTACTATTTGACTTTCCCCTAAATTTCTCTTAAGTCTGGTCTTGGGTTCTAATCCACCTGAACAGTGTTATGAATGAGTTCTATCTCAAGCAGTGGTCTTTAGATCTGATCTTTAGATCTGCTCTTTATCTGTTGCTCGTTACTCCCATTAACTTTATGCCACTATTGCATTAGCACATTTTGCAGAGATATCATCATTGTAGATCAAAGTATTTGTACCTGTGTTTTAATTGTCAGCCTATTAGAGATTACAAGTTGATTAATTTAGTACACAGGTCTTTAAACCCAACTTGAATGTTAAAAGTGAGGCTCATAAGCCTGCAAAGATGGATCAGCAATTAGGAGAAAATGCACGGGTCTTTCAGAATACATGGTTTCTATAGCATGCGTGTTGGGGTCCAGTTGTGATTCCACAACCTCTGCTTCCTCCCTCAGGGTTTCCAGAGGTCAATGCATACCAGGATGGAGGGATGAAGCAGAGTCTGGGATGAGTAGGGTCTACAGGATCCAGTTGAGAGTGAGGGGGGGGGGGTGGGGGGGGGTACTGGAGGCAGGGAGAGAACTTCTCTGAGGATTTTAGTGAAGCAGTCCTCTTGCGGGATCTTAGATCTTAACTTGTGCACTTACATTTTATTTGAGGTGACCAAGGACTATATATAAACTTTGGAGAGTGGGAGTCTTCAGGGTGAATGAAAAATCATTGGCTAGAGTTTAAAATACCATGAATTGCTAATTTATATGTAGAGGAAGTCTAGAAATCTCAGGTACTTGCTGGGCAGGTGTTTATTAGAAAAGAGGAAGTTGAACTTGTAGGTTTACCAAGGGCTACATGGCCATCATCAGGTAGAGGTTTTGGGGCATTGGATTCCCTAGACAATGCCAGAGAAGGGGACACCTCAGTGATGAAGCGAGTTCTCCAGTTTTTGCTGAACTCAAAGGAGCTATCTGAATATGGTATATTGCTACTTCAGTTAGGAAGGTCTCCAAAAAGGTTTCCATTCCCAGCACTCTCTGAGGAGCTCAAACCAGTCTGTAAGTCCAGTTTCAGTTCATTCAACATCTCTTTTAGCTTCTCTGGGCACAGCACAAATGGGTTATATAGATACACATGCAAACAACACAGCCATACAAATAAAATAAGAATAAAAGTTCTTGATTGTCTTGTTTTGTTTTGTAACTTAAGCAAGTATATAATTATGGTTACAAGGAAGCCTCGATGTTTTCTCATTGTTCCATTCTGAAAAACAAAAACAACAACAACAACAAAAACAAAAACAAAAAAACCAACCAACTACCCCCCCCAAAAAAAAAACACCAACAAAAGCAACAGAATTTTTCCATGTCCAAGGCTTATTTTGAATTACCATCTTCCATGTAACATAAAGACTTTGGCTTACATAAGTATATAGAAAATGGAAACAACTAGTTCCTATTTCTTCATAAAGTAATTTTAGTTTAATTTTTAAAGTATATTGGAACACATAAAGCATAGAGTTACTCGTCTATAGCCACATACACATAAAATACAGATGTCATATAGAGAACCTGTGTGTATAAAGACAGATCCCCAAGTGATAAAACAATTCTAGAGCACTATAATTTATTTCGACTAGGTTCATAGAAAATAGCTTATTGATAAGTCAACCATTGTTACCTTACAGTGATTTTAAATCACCCATTTTCTCTAAATTGCAAAGGCTGCAATTAAGAAGCACGATTTCTGGGATCTGTATTCTACGCATGCACTGGCATGTGGTGCCCAGTGAAAGGCTGGCTCACCTTGTCAGAAGAAATGTCTTAAGCACATTCAGAAATGCTTCACGCACATCTCCTGGTAAGAAAGCATTTTGAACATGAAGGTGCTACCTCATATATAAACATGTAGAGCTCACCCAGGTATTAAATACAGACTTCAAATTCTTAAGCCGTGCATATTTGCTTAAAATGCAAGGAAAAAAAGCTTTCTATGGGTAGCATATGTTTAGGATTCCTTTAATATATTTTGTAGCTTCAGGTGAAGTCTTTTGAAATTGCTCTTTCGTGCTGAGAATTGAAAAGGATAAAAATAATCTCTCTGCTGAGAAATAAAATGTGTGACATTTTCCGAAGTGCAAGTTGCACAGAAGGAAATGGAGTTCATGGAAATGACAGAAAGGACAGCCGATTAGTATTTGGAGCCATGCTATTGACAATGGCATCCACAAAGATGGTGCAGAGGTTCATTGCATCCCACACTGACTTATGCTCAGCACTGACCACGGCATGGTAAATTGAAATGAGGATATACTTGAAAATTAGGCATATCCTGTTTGCTTTCATGATAAGGATTTTGGAAAACTGTAATAAAGATATAATTAAAGATAGTATACTATACTAAAGGATACTCAATATTTATGAAATATAATCATTATATTATAAGATATAAAATTATTATGATTAAACATATGGAAACTTTTTAAATTAATAAATATTTTAATATATTAAAATGAATGGCAGAATGAGTATGCATTATACATAAAATATTTCTAAAAATCACATGATTCAGTAGTGTGCTTTATTCCATTAGGAATAATTTGAGTGTGACATAGCAAAAATTTTAAAAATAAGATCTAAAAGATCTTTAATTTATTTTTTGTATAAATTTGAAAGCATTTAAGATGGCTCAGTGGGTAAAGGGGTCTGCCACACAAGTTAGATGACTAAAATTCTATTTCCAATTTATATGCAAATGTAGAAGGAGAGAGTCCATTGCAGAGATCTTTCCTTAGACTAATATGCATGTATTTTGGATTATGCTCCCAGACATCATCACCATACACACATAAAATATAGTAGTAGCAAATCAATTCATTTCATGGTTTTTTGGTTTTTTTTTTTCATAGCTGGTCTTTCCTTTAAAACAAATTTTGTGCTAAAATAATTCATCACTCATTACTCAAAATTATGCTATGTTCTAAGGGAAAAGAAAAAAAGCAAACATAATAGTTGACTTGAGTTAATGATGGTTCTTTCTTTTTTAAACTGAGTACATATATATATATATATTTTTCGAGATTTACTTCATTTACATTTCAAACATTTTCCCCTTTCCAGGACTCCTCTTCAGAAACCCCCTATCCCATACCCCCTACCCCTGCCTCTATGAGGGTGTTCCTCCATCCACCCACCCACTCCCATCTTCCCTCCCTAGCATTCCCCTATCCTGGGGCAGCTAACACCCTCAGGCCCAAGGGTCTCTCCTCCCACTAATGTCCAACAAGGCCCTCCTCTGCCACATATGTGGTCAGCACCATGGGTCCCTCCATGTGTATTCTTTGGTTGGGGGTCCAGTCTCCTGGAGCTCTGGCGGGGCTCCCTCCATGGGGCTGCAAACCCCCTCATCTCCTTCAGTCCCTTCTCCAACTCCTACATCCGGGACCCCACTCTCAGTCCAATGGTAGGCTGAGAGCATCCACCTCTGGATTTGTCAGGCTATGCCTGAGCCTCTCAGGAGACAGCTTATTATGCAAGCGAGTTCTAAAACTAACACATAATAACTCAATATTTTAAAATTTTAGGACTCACTATGATCTTTCCATTGTGGCTATACTAAGTTACTTGCCTGCAATCACAATCTCAACATTTCCTCCATCACCTGATTCTATGTCAAGTATTTGTGATCATAGTCATTTTGACTAATGTTAAATGAAATGCAAGTGAGATAGATTCTTCTTGCAGGCAAAAATGTTGATTAGATTTTTATGTATTTAATTGCTTTTGTACTTCTTTTGGAATTGGTTTATTTAATAAATTCACTGATTTAATTATTCTACTACTTATTCTTTGGTTATCTTTTTGAGGTTTTTTTTTTTTTATAAATTCTGAATATTTTCCCATTGTTGATAAAGAACTAGCAAATATTTCCTCCCATTTCTTTCAGTCATTGTTAATCACTTTTCTGTACATAGATTTTAACATTTCATAAAACTCAATCCATCAACTCTTGGTAGTATTTGCTGAGTCATTGGAATACAATTAGGAAAGTCGTTCTCTCTGCCTATACTTGTAGAAATTCCCCTTAGAGTTATGTGTGTAGTTTGACTGGTAACATATTAAAGTTGTTGGTTTATCTTAATTTGACTTCTATATAGAATAAATCTAATTATAAGCTTTTATACATAGTTTATATACACAGATCTAATTTCAGGCTAGATCTTGTGCATATCCAATTTTCTCTGCATTTTTTTTTTCAGAAATAATCTGCTCTTTAATATATATTTTTAGCACTTCTAAAAATATCTGATGAATGTGCCTGTAATGGATTTAGTTCTGGATTTTCTGTTTCCTTCATTGTATCTGTTTTCATACCAATGCAGTACATTTCTCATAATATATATTTTTATTATAAACTTTAAAGCCTTGTTTTGTGCTATCTTCAACATTGCTCATTTTGTTAAGAATTATTTGGCTATTTGGATCTTTTATAGTTTTGTATATATTTTAGGATTGCTTTTTCTAGTTTTATGAGTACTATCATTAGAATTTTAATGGATATTATATTTATAGACAGCTTTTGCTAATATGCCCAATATAGATTCAACAAACACATTAACATGAAAGTACTTTCTGTAGTCTTTTAAAACTTTTTCTAAAGTGTACATGTATATTTTTGTTTAATATATGCTTTTAAAATAAGTGTCCTTTTTTTTTTTTTGAGCAATCTACAATTGTACAGTCTATTTTTGATTCATCAACATTGTCGGCTTCAGTGTTGACAATGCTGTTGATATTATAAATAGCTATTTCTTCTTGTTGTAAATTTTTTGTACACCCCCTTTACTTTTCTATTATGCATAGATTAAACATCATTTCTTTCTCTTCATTGATTCTTGCATATACTCCCATCAATATCTCTTCTGGGGTCAGCTAGTACTTATAGAAACTACTGTCAGCCTCTTTAATGTCTGGACTTATTATAAATCATAATTTTGCATAAATAGGCATTGCACTTTCCACCTTTGTCCCCTTTCCACTGTCTTTTTATGTGATGTGCATTTAGAATTACATTAGTCATGCATCGACTGGTGGAAAGTGCTGGAACATACTCACCAATGTTCAGCAATAAGGAAATACTTATTTTCTTACCTATTTTCAGATTTTATTGTGTGTGTGCTCTTCCATGCATGGATGTTCATGTCCTTCAATTGTATCAGTTTTGCTTCTTGTATTTGTCAGATTTTTTTTTTCCAGTCTTCTTTCCCAGTTTTACTTCCTTTCCTCTGGTTCACAATACAAATAAATTTAAGGCTGCATCTCCATCTTTTGATCTCAGATGTCTGATTCCTGACTTAAATGAGCAATTCTTCATAATCTATCATGCCAATGTCCCATAATATATTCATTTTAAAACAATTTACAAAATCTTATGTAATTTATTATTAATGTCTGATTTGCTATAATTTTTTCATGATATACTCATGTAATCTGGAATATAATATTTCTCTGTTGGCTATAATCACATGGCTTTGATTCTAAATCAGGGTTAAGTTAGCCATGAATGAATTTTTAGACATCAGTGATGTAGAAAAATACTTAGGCACATGGATTCCACATGCTGTTCCTTTTTCTTTTGTTATTAATCACCGAAAATAAACTCTACTCGCTCCAGTAGTTTTGTCTTGAAACATGTGACTATATAATAAACTCATCTCTCAGAAATGCAACTTCTAAAAATAAAAGCTGAAGCAGAAGTGGTTGTCATAATCCTAACATTAGTTACGTTGAACCAGATAATAACAGCCTTTGGGAGATGCATTTGCTGAGGCAAATCACTCTCCTTCCTTCTGTCCAAAGTCTCTCATTTCTGCAATATGGATTAATATATAGAAAAAACTACAGGGGATTATTTTGATATTTGGTCATGCAAAGAATATTTAATAGTGACAGACATATGGTAAACATCCACATCAACTATGATTAATATTAAAGTTATTATTATACACTCAATCAGGTATAACTCTAACTTATATGATTAATTGATTTATACCTTTAAATTGAGAGATACAAGTCTTCTTTGAATTCTAAAAACTGAAATTTAAATTTTAAAAATACATTTAGAGCTTCCGGTTTTCATCTGTGGCTGGAGATCACTGCCTGGGCCACCATAGCCAAATAGCACTGGGAGAATGCTAACCTCCCAGGAGTGTGGAAAAGCCTGTGAGTGGGGGTAGGATGAGCACCACTTCTCAGTGGAACCCACCCAGAATCCTTGGGACACAGGGACTGAGGAACAGCCAGGGACAGGAGCCTTCCAGTTTCAATCTGTGACAGGAGACCTCTGCCTGGACCATCAGGGCTCCACAACCAAATAGAGCCTGGTAAAAGCTAGACTCCCAGGAGTGTGGACAAGCCTGTATGCTCAGAGGGAAACACCTGGAATCCGCAGGACACGGGGACTGAGGAGTGGTCTTCTGGTTTCTTTCGGTGACCAGGGAGCTGATCCTGTGACATGGGGTTCCATACTCAATTAGTGTCAGGAGAGAGCTGATATCCCAGGATTTCCAACACACCTTTGAGCACAGACAAGACCACCACTTCTGTTGAAATTCACTGAATCAAGGGGGGACTCTTGCAGAGCAATCAGGACACAGGAACCAAGGGACAGCTGGGGACAAGATCCTTCTGTTTTTTGTCTGTACCCCAGAGCTGACGCTGTACCACAGCTCTCCGAACCCAAATTCCTCTCAGAGAGAGCTGGTCTTCAAGGAGTATTGACACAGAGGCTTGCAGAAGGGACAAGCCACAGTCAAAGAGAGTAAGACCAACTAGAACCAGAGATAACAAGATGGCGAAAGGCAAGGGCAAGAACAAAAGGAACAGAAGCCAAGACTACTTGGCATCACCAGAATCCAGCTCTCCCACCACAGCAAGCCCTGGATACCCCAACACACCAGAAAAGCTAGACTCAGATTTAAAATCACATCTCATGATGATGATGATAGAAGATATTAAGAAGGAAATAAATAACTCCCTTAAATATATCCAAGAGAACACAGGTAAACAACTAGAAGCCCTTAAAGAGGAAACACAAAAATCCCTTAAAAAATTACAGGAAAACACAATCAAATAGGCAGAATTACAGGAAAACACAATCAAACAGACGAAGGAAATGAACAAAACTATCCAGGAACTAAAAATAGAAATAGAAACAATAAAGAAATTACAAAGGGAGACAACCCTAGAGTTAGAAAACCTAGGAAAGAGATCAGGAGTCATAGATGCAAGCATCACCAACAGAATACAAGAGATGGAAGAGAGAATCTCAGGTGCAGAGAATACCATAGAAAACATGGACAGAACAGTCAAAGAAAACACAAAATGCAAAAAGCTCCTAACCCAAAACATTCAGGATATCCAGGATACAATGAGAAGACAGAACCTAAGGATAATAGGTATAGAAGAGAGTGAAGATTCCCAACTTAAAGGACCAGTAAATATCTTCAACAAAATTATAAAAGAAAACTTCCCTAAAGAAAGAGATGAACCTAAATGTTCAAGAAGCCTACAGAACTCCAAACAGATTGGACCAGAAAAGAAATTCCTCCCATTACATTATAGTCAAATACAAATACAAATACCAAATACATAAAACAAGGAAAGAATATTAAAAGCAGTAAGGGGAAAAGGTCAAGAAACATAAAAAGGCAGACCTATCAGAATTACACCGGACTTCTCACCAGAGACTATGAAAGCTAGAAGATCCTGGGCAGATCTCATACAGACCCTAAGAGAACATAAATGACAGCCCAGTAAAACTCGCAATTACCATAGATGGTGAAAACAAAATATTCTATGACAAAACCAAATTTGCACAAAATGTTTCCAAAAACCCAGCCCTATAAAGGATAATAAATGGAAAACAACAACTCAAGGAGGAAAACTACACCCTAGAAAAAAACAGAAAGTAATCTTTCAACAAACTCAGAAGAAGATTGCCACACTAACATAAAAATAACATTGAAAATAAAAGGAAGCAACAATACTATTCCTTAATATCTCCTAACATCAATGGACTCAATTCCAGGAAATGAACTTCCATGTTAAAGACAAACACTATCTGAGAGTAAAGGGCTGGAAAACAATTTTCCAGGCAAAAGGTGGAAAAAAGGGGCGGGAGTAGCCATCCTAATATCAGATAAAATCGACTTTCACCCCAAAGTCATCGAAAAAGATAAGGAAGGACATTTCATACTCATCAAAGGAAAAATCTACCAAGAAGAACTCTCAATTCTGAAAATCTATGGCCCAAATGCTAGGGCACCCACATTTATAAAAGAAACTTTGCTAAAGCTCAAAGCACACATTGCAACTCACACAATAATAGTGGGAGACATCACCACCCCACTATCATCAAAGGACAGATCTTGGAAACACAAACTAAACAGAGACACAGAGAAACTAACAGATGTTATGAACCAAATGGATTAAACAGATATCCATAGAACACTTCATCCTAAATCAAAAGAATATACCATCTTCTCAGCACCTCATGGTACCTTCTCCAAAATTGATCATATAATTGGTCACAAAAGAAACCTAAACAGATATAAGAAGATTGAGATAATCCCATGCCCCCTATCACATCACTACAGAATAAGGCTGGTCTTCAATGGCAACAACAACAACAGAAAGCCCACATACACATGGAAGCTGAACAGTATTCTTCTCAATGATAACTTGGTCAAGGAATAAATAAAGAAAAAAATTCAAGACTTCCTAGAATTTAATAAAAATGAAAGTAGGACATATCCAAAACTATGGGAAAATTTGAAAGCAGTGTTAAGAGAAAAACTCAGAGCTCTGTATGCCTACAAAAAGAAACTGGAGAGAGCATATACTAGAAGCTTAACAGCACACCTGAAAGCTCTAGAACAAAAAGAAGCTAATACACACAAGAGGAGTAGAAGGCAGGAAATAATCAAATTAAGGGCTGAAATCAACAAAGTAGAAACAAAAAGAACTATACAAAGAATCAAATAAACAAGGAGCAGGTTCTTTGAGAAAATCAACAAGATAGATAAACCCTTAGCCAGACTACTTAGAGGGCACAGTGACAGTATCCAAATTAACAAAATTGGAAATGAAAAGGGAGATATAACGACAGATTCTGAGGAAATTCAAAAAATCATCATATCCTACTATAAAAGCCTATACTCAACAAAATTGAAAAATCTGGGTGAAATGGACAGTTTTCTAGACAAATACCAAATGCCAAAACTAAGTTAGGATCAGATAAACCATCTAAACACTCCCATAACCTCTAAAGAAATTGAAGCAGTCATTAAAAGTCTCCCAATCAAAAAGAGCCCAGGATCAGATGGGTTCAGTGCAGAATTCTATCAGACCTTCAAAGAAGACCTAATACCAATACTCTTCTACAAAATAGGAACAGAAGGAACACTACCTAATTCATTCTATGAAGCCACAGTTACACTAATACCAAAACCTCACAAAGATCCAAAAAAGAAAGAAAACTTAAGACCAATTTTCCTTACGAATATCGATGCAAAAATACTCAATAAATTTCTAGCAAACTGAACCCAAGAACACATAAAACTGATCACTCACCATGATGAAGTAGGTTTCATGCCAGGGATGCAGGGAGTATTCAATACCTGGAAATCCATCAATGTAACCCACTACATAAACAAACTCAAAGAAAAAAAATGGTCATTTTATTAGATTCTGAAAAAGCATTTGACAAAATTCAACATCCCTTCATGATAAAAGTCTTGGAAAGATCAGGAATTCAAGGTCCACACCTAAACATAGTTAAAGCAATATACAGCAAACCAGTAGCCAACATCAAACTAAATCGAGAGAAATTTGAAGCAATACCACTAAAATCAGGGACTAGACAAGGCTGCCCTCTCTCTCCCTATCTATTCAATATGGTACTTGAAGTTCCAGCTAGAGCAATTAGACAACAAAAAGAGATCAAAGGCATAAAAATTGGAAAGGAAGAAATAAAAATATCACTATATGCAGATGATATGTTCGTATAAATAAGTGACTCAAACAACTCCACCAGAGAACTAGTACAGCTGATAAACAACCTCAGCAATGTGGCCGGATATAAAATTAACTCAAACAAATCAGTAGCCTTCCTATACTAGAAGGATAAACAGGCTGAAAAAGAAATTAGGGAAATGACACCCTTCACAATTGTCACAAACATATAAAGTATCTTGGTGTGACTCCAACCAAATAAGTGAAAGATCTGTATGACAAGAATTTCAAGTCTCTGAAGAAAGAAATCAAAGAAGACCTCAGAAGATAGAACGATCTCTCATGCTCAGGAATTAGCAGGATTAATATAGTAAAAATGTTCATCCTGCTGGAAGCAGTCTACAGATTCAATGCAATCCCCATCAAAATTCCAACTCAATTCTTCATAGATGTAGAAAGAGCAATTCTCAAATTCATTTGGAATAACAAAAAATCCAGGATAGCAAAAAACATTCTCAATAACAAAAGAACTTCTGGTGGAATCAGCATCCCTAACCTCAAGCTGTACTACAGAGCAATAGTGATAAAAACTGCCTGGTATTGGTACAGTGACAGGCAGGTAGATCAATGGAATAGAATTGAAAACCCAGAAATGAACCCACTCACTTAAGGTCACTTGATCTTTCACAAAGGAGCTAAAACCTTCCAGTGGAAAAAAGACAGCGTATTCAAAAAATGGTGTTGGTTAACCTGGCGGTCTACATGTAGAAGAATGGGAATTGATCCATTCCTATCACCCTGTACAAAGCTCAAGTCCGTGTGAATCAAGGACCTCCAAATAAAACCAGGTACATTGAATCTAATAGAAGAGAGAGTATGGAAAAGTCTCGAACACCTGGGCACAGGGGAAAAGTTCCTGAACAGAACACCAATGGCTTATGCTCTAAGATCAAGAATTGACCAATGGAACCTCATGAAATTGCAAAGCTTCTGTAAGGCAAAGGATACTGTCAGTAGGACAAAATGGCAACTAACAGATTGGGAAAGATCTTTACCAATCCTATGTCCAATAGAGGGCTAATACCCAATACATACAAAGAACTCAAGAAGTTAAAGTCCAGAGAACCAAATAACCCTATCAAAAAAAATGGGGTACAGAGCTAAACAGAAAATTCTCAACTGAGGAAACTCGAATGGCTGAGAAGCACCTCAAAAAATGTTCAACATCCTTAGTCATCAGGAAAATGCAAATCAAAACAACCTTGAGATTCCACCTCACACCAGTCAGAATGGCTAAGATCAAAAACTCAGGTGACAGCAGATGCTGGTGAGGATGTGGAGAAAGAGGAACACTCCTCCATTGCTGGTGGGATTGCAAGCTGGTTCAACAACTCTGGAAATCACTTCAGTGGACCCTCAGAAAAATGAACATAATACTACCTGAAGACCCAGCTATTCCACTCCTGGGCATATACCCAGAAGATGCTCCAACATGTAATAAAGACACATATTCCACTATGTTCATAGCAGCCATATTTATAATAACCAGAAGCTGGAAACAGCCCAGATGTCCCTCCACAGAGGAATGGATACAGAAAATGTGGTACATTTACATAATGGAATAGTACTCAGCTATGAAAAACAATGACTTCATGAAATTCACATGCAAATGAATGGAACTTGAAAATATCATCCTGAGCACAAAAGATCGAATATGGTAAGTACTCACTGATAAGTGGATATTAGCCCAAATTTCGGAATACCCAAGATTCATTTCACAGCCACCATTGGACTGAGCGTGTGGTCCCAGATGAAGGAGTTGGAGAAGGGACTGAAGGAACTGAGGGAGTTTGCAGCCTCATGGAGGGAGCAACAGTGTCAACTGGCCTGAGCCCCCATGTTCCCAGAGAGTGCAGCACCAACCAAAGTATACACATGGAGGGACTCATGGTTTGCGCCACGTATGTGGCAGAGGAGGGCCTTGTTGGCCATTAGGGGGATGAGAATACCTTGGGCCTGAGGGTGTTAGATGTTCCAGTATAGGGGAATGCCAATGAGGGAAGTTGGGAGTGGGTGGGTGGGTGGGTGGGAGAATACCCTCATAGAGGCAGGCAGAGGGAGAGGGGATAGGGGGTTTCCAAAGGGGAGACCTGGAAAGGGGGAAACATTTGAAATGTAAATATAGTATCAAAAAAATAAAAATAAATAATAGCATACCCAGCAAACAAAATGCAGTGTCCTCATAAAGCACTAGATAGCATAGGTGTGTTAACATCCTATCTTGTCAAGTTAAGCTTAATTCTACTTACCAGTCCCATGCTCCAAGAAATAAGACTCAGACTCAATATATATTTACAAATACCATGGCCATATAGCTAGGCTCTTCTTTGATTAGAATCATAACATAAGATAACCGGTTATTATAAACTACAGTATGCCACATAGATAGTTACCTGTGCTTGGGTACTCCTCATATCTTCCCCTGTGGATCTTCTGCTTGATTCTCTCCCAGAATTCTATCTCCTCCTGGATGTTCCACCTTCTGTTTTCTGACTAAGCCACAGGCCATAGGCTTGTAAATTGACAGATGATGTGTGCACGCAATAAGGAAGATACTCTTTCTACACTATCCCTCTCATGGCTCAAAAAGAAAGAAAAGTCACAATCACAGGTGGTATAGCACTACTCTGTCTCACTGTAATCTCAGAACTCTTTTCCCAAGATGTACCACGTGGAGATTATGACATCCAGAGTATTCAATGTACCCTGTGTGGCAATAACCATCATGTTTCCCACATTTTAGCACATATGTACTTGAATGTTTAGAGTTCAGCAGGATGTAGTTCATCATCTAATTTCTTGGACTGTTAATGGCAATTGGGATTTATGTACTCAACTTACTTTAAAAAAAAAAAAGGAATAGCCATATTTAGCAAATTTACATGGGACACAATTAGCATTTGTAAAGTTTCTATTTGAAAGTCAAATTCAAGCAATATCTTATTTATTATCAAGAAATATTTTCTGATTTTTTTTCAGCATAAAGTCTATGTCATATGACAATGGGTTTCAAACAGCACGTCTCCATATCAAAAGTATTGTTTTGTCTCCCTAGTGAAATTTGCAATTACCAATCTCTAATGTTCTCAAACATTGGTAGACTCATTTAAATGTAAAATTTAAAGATTATATACTTTGATAGTCTATTACCTTCTAGTCATCTGTTCATCTTTCTATGGCCTATCATCTATCTTCATTCCTTCACATATAATGGAAAACAACAACAACATGTTCTTTGAATAAAAGATTCAACCAAAGCTCCAGCCACAACTATTCACAGGGATTATACTCATCTTTGTCACCTGCACCAATCAGGATGCTTATATATCTTTATACACTGTATCATATCATGTGTGTTCTTCCATGCATGTTCCTGTTCGTACATTATATCATATTCTGCATATTAAGCTTTCATTTAGGGTTAATATTACAAAGAATGACACAATGGCTCTTTAAAATCAAGGATTTGAAAAAGGAAGACTGAGATTTAGCCTTCTGCTCTTTTGAGACATGAGAAGAATGAGCTTATATTCTATTTACATCCCAATATCGGGCCCCTTCTCTTGCTAGTATACCTCACACAGATCTTTTACCCATTCCCAGTTCTCAAATGAGAAGGGGGAGCCACACCTTGTTATCATGCCCTGGCTAACACCCTTCCAGTCCCCCAGCTATGCACATCAAGTCACTACAGAACTAACCACATTCTTTCCCACTGAGGCCAGAAAAGGTTGCCCAGTTAGGGGAACAGGATGCACAGGCAGGCAACATATTTATGGACGGCTCCCTCTTCAGTTTTTTCCAAACCCGCATGAAGACTGAGCTGCACATCTGTTACATAGGTATGGGGGCTTAGGTCCAGCCAATCCTCACTCTTTGTCGGTTGGTATTCTTGCGGAGTGTCCTTCCTCTTCAGGCCACTCAATTCTACTCTCAACTCTTCCACAAGAGCTCCAGCTAACGTTTGGCTGAGAATCTCTGTGTCTGTTTCCATTGGCTGCTGGGTGGAGCCTCTCAGAAGACAGTTATTCTAGGCTCCTGTTTGCAAGCACAGCAGAGTATCACTAATAGTGTCAGAGATGGGTCTCAGTTAGGGCCAGGCATTGGTTGGCCATTCCCTCCATCTCTGGAATCTGTTCTGCCTTTGTTCCTGCACATCTTGTAGACAGGACATATTTTTTGTTCAAAGGTGTTGTGTATGGGTTGATGTCCTAGTTCCTCCAGCGGGAGTCCTGCCTGGATACAGGAGTAGCTACTTCAGGTACCATATTTCCCAGTCCTATGAGTCTCAACTAGAATGGCCTCCATAGACATCCTGGGACCTCCCACATCCAGATCTCTGGCATGTCTTAGAGATGCCTCTCCTAGGCCTACCCACCCCAGATTTCCTCTTTCTTCCCTGTTCCGTCTGCACCTGATCCCCCTGTGCTACTCTGTTCCCTCTCTCTCTCCCTTCTCCCACCAAGTTCCCTCCCTCTACTATATCTATCTTATTTCCCCTATGGGAAAGATTCAAGCATCCCCCCCTTGGTCCATCCTTGTTATTTGTCTTCTTTGGAACTGTTGACTATAACATTGTTCTCCTGTACTTTATATCCACTTATAAGAACTTATCTTTAAAAAAGTTGCCTAAATTATTTTATTCCCAACAATTGACAAAATCTCAATTTAACAGTGCGTCTCAAAACTCCATGTCAAGTAACTAATGTTACAACTTTGGTCTAATCCCATTTAAGCATATTTTAAGAGTATATAACAGGGATCTGATCCACATCCATCCTTTGCAATCATCTTAGGAACACAATTATTGATATCCAGAATAAACAAGAAGACCGGATTCTACCTATAAAATAATGTTTATATATTAAATTTTAAATTTTAGCACATGGCATACATATGTGCATGCTCATTGCAAATGTTACTGAAGGAAACAGCAATTCCACTCTGTAAGTAACATTTTCACTTCCCTAGGCCGGTGTCCTCACTAAGGACATGATTTCTAAAGACTGGTGAAAACACTGTTGGCTTCCCGGTTTTATTCCTGAGCTATACTGTGTTCAATCTGCCCTTGGATGTAGTACTTCTATTTTCGTTTGCTTCTTTACATGTTGTGTGTTGCCTGCACATATGTCTGTCTACCACATATATGCATTATGTACAGGGACTAGAAGAGACTTGTCAAATTCCCTAGAAATGGAGTTAGAGATCATTGTGTACCACTATGGTGAGGCTGAGAATCAAAACCCAGTCCTTGGCACAGCATCCAGTAGACGCTCTTAATTGGTGGTGAGCCATATTTCCAAATATAGTGTTTGGAATATATATGTATATAAATCTTATTTACTGATCATATTACTTTGTATATTACTTTATATGTTACTTTTATTTACTCCTTATAATATAATGGTGAATTAGCAACATATTAGTGTATTCTTATATTAATGTATCTTTCAAAGTCTTCAAATGAGCTAGATCATTATTTTTGAGTTCACACATCCAGTAATCTTAGCAAATACACAACTATCCCAATGTTCTCCTTTTGAACCAGAGTGACAACTGATCAGAAGTACGTGTACCTATCTGTGTGTATAAGGACAAATGTTTAAAAGTTGCTATGAAGATTATGCCCATTTAGTAAGTTAGTAGTCATAGATGATTCTCCCATAATTATGACTTAATAGCTCACCTTAGTTAGTAGTGCTTTATACATAAAGAACTGTAAATAATTTTTTAAAATTGAACACGGTAGAGGTTGCCTTCCTCAGAGAAAAGATCACCAACTGGTTGTCAGATGTCAAACAATTACCTACGAAAACATACATCAAAAATTATATGGGCTTAATAGGTAATATTTATGAATATATATGCATAGAATAACAAGTGATTTTAAAGGACAGTGATACGGGCTACATGGAATAGTTTATAGGGAGGAAGAGAAACAAGTCATGTAATTAAAATACAATGTAAAACTAACAAAAAGTGCAGCTATAAAGTTTCAATTATATGTAAATCGTGGAATGTTCTGATGAAAATCAAACTGTGTATGATCTTGAAAATGTTTATCAAGAGTTGTATAAAAGGTTCTCCTATATGTTTTATATATATGTGTGTGTGTGTGTGTGTATAAATAAATATTATGTAATTGCACATATTCATATACATACATATATATAATATTATTATACTCACACACATATGAAACTTATTCCACATCTCAGGACATTGTGTACTATTCTTACGTTTAATTTAGCTCATAATATCTTACTATCCTGACAGGAAAATTTCCTAGCAAAGTTCATCATTTTGAAGTATTATTGAGCATTCATATCCACTCCTTTATGTTAGGACATCTGTCATTTAATTTTTTACAGCAAAGTAAAACATTTATGGGTAGTCCTTTATTATTGATTTAAGGACTCATACAGGATACAATTGTATAATTCACATTCATGTGTTGTCTTGGTTGTCTCACAGCATGTGTTGTTTAGTTTCATTGAAATATTTTTCTTCATATCTGAAAACCCAAGTTTTCGTGGGTTTTGTAAGATTAGCTAAGTACTTAGCTGCTTATTTGATACTTCACTCAGGTAATACCAGCTACCATGTTATATCACCTGAAGTTGTTCACTCGGTAGTTAAGCATGTAGTTGGGTATTAAACTTATATAACTTAGTTTGACTTTCTTTACCTTTATATTAAAAATTATCTTACAGTTTTCTCCTAGTACCTTGTAAACCAGTACTGTAATGTACTCTTTAAAAGAATGAGTACTCTACCATTCCCTGAATACATTTGAGTTTTGGGCTGTTTTGTTCTAAGTGCTTTCTTTAGAGTCAGATGTCACTATTTCATTCTCCAAGACTGCAAACTGCTTTCTTCTAAACGTAGACTTGTTCTCTGTCATGTCGAACAAGCAGCTTGTTTTAAAAGCTTTAAACAGTACAGATGTATTGTAGTTTGCATAATGTTATAACATGTACACATAATGCTGTAGAACTCTTCCAAATGTCAAGACAAATCAATTTTGAAAATGTCAGTGCGACATTCATGAAGCTCAGCTCTCTCATAGAGAAGTGTCCTCCAAGTAATTACATGTCTACAGCATTTCCACTTACTGCCTTTCCTGCCATTCAAATCAATCAGACTCTTAGACATTTGTATTAGACATTCAATTTAGTATGGCAGAGATACTGTTTCCAAATATATAATTCTAAAATAGTGTGGTATCGATGTCATTTTGCTCATGTTTAAGATGTATTGTCTTATGTGTTGATGTGTAGGTTTCAAAGTATTTTTAATAATAAAGTAAGAAATTATGGATTCACGATTCATCAGTAGACAGAGTCTGTAATAGGTTTCTTCTTAATAAAGGTGTGAATTTCATAATTTTCTGTCAAATTAATTTTTTGAAGCCTCACTTCAGAGTGTCATGCATTTATATAGATTATAGCAAATATTATGGAAAAGGTTAAGGGACTTTTGCATATCGGGGAAGGCAAGACTGAATAGTCCAACATAGATAGCAAAATGTCCTGTATTTTGTGAGTTGGCAATTATTTCTAATGCACAATTTGATAAATGGTGATGAGGCTGAATTGGTAGATAATATTTTATTATGTTTGGAATATCTTCCCAAATAATCTCTCTGTGTGGGTTTGTGTTTGTCTGTGTCTGTTTGTGTGCTTGTATATGTATGTCTCTGTGTATCTGTGTGTGTCTAATAAACTGATTTATACCTAATAGACAATATTTATAATAGGATAATACGAATGCACTTCCAGGTTACTTTTGACATGTTAATACTCTAAAAGTTAGCCTTTCAATATAAGAAAAAAATAAAATATAATTTTATTTACTTAGGAAGGTTTGAAGACATGTGAAAGAACACCACTTGTACACTTGCACACTTGCTTTCCGTTGCTGACTTCCATTTGATCCATTTTGAATAAGATAATCTAGGAACATTCTGCCCTCTGAAAATGCTCTGGATAGGTGGCATCAATTCTAATCATTCCTTTTCAGCTCTGTTTGGCCAAAGGTGTTTCAAAATACTCATAAAGCACAAAGGCTTGTTTATTAATCATAGCAAGGTTTACTAAGTTAAACTCACCTTCTCTGTTTCTCAAAGCAGTTTACTCCTGTCAAAGCAGCCACACCTATGCAGGAATCTGTTATGGAGAAGGAGTTTTAATACCAATCCCCAGTATTTCTGGAACTATAATGGGAAAATACTTTAGCAGCTTTTATTTATATGGCACTATACTGCCATTCAGATATTTGCTGTGCAGTGTTCTAACACTCTAAGTATTCAGAATTTGTAAGCCTTCTCCATGGTGATGGATTTGCAACTGTGATCATTTTCTGAAAAACTGCAATACTCAGCTATAAACACAGATCCAGATGACATTATATGGACTAAACAGGCTGTACTTAACAATACACACACACGCACACACACACACGCACACACACACACACAGTGCATGCATCTACAATTAGTAGAAAAAAGGGAGAAGATTTGAAAGAGAGTTGGGAATGATATCTAGGGGGCTTAGGAGGGTGCTGGAGAGGAGTGGGAATATCCAATATTCTATGGTCATTTAAAAAGTCCAAATAAACCTTAATACATGTTATTGTTTCAAAGCTATGTATCAAATTTAATCTTCTAAATGTATTATTATGAATATTTTTGAAATTATAAAAAATCAAAATTAAAGATATTCTTATTTCTCTTATTTTAAAAAAGACACTACCAGATCAGCAGGTATTTTCAGAACTATACTTATTTTTATATTAATTATTAATGTATATCTACTACAACAAAACAATTCTGTATGATCAACCTATATTTTCAGGAACTAAAGGACAGTTTCTTGAGACCCATCCCCTCGTGTCTTCCCGCCCTGGAATTCCCCAACACTGTGGCATCGAAAACCTTCAGGCCAAATGGCTTCTCCTCCCACAGATGTCCAACAAGGCCATCCTCTGCCACATATGGGGCCAGCACCATGGGTCCCTCCATGTGTATTCTTTAGTTGGTGATCCAGTCTCCAGGAGTTCCCGGGGCTCTAACCTATTGACACTGTTGCTCCCTCCATGGGGCTGAAAACCCCCTCAACTCCTTCAGTCCCTTCTCCAGCTCCTCCATCCAGAACCTCTTGGCTCAGTCTCATGGTTGGCTACTAGCATCTGCCTCCGTGTTTGTCCAGCTCTGGGAAAGCCTCTCAGGAGACAGCTGTATCAGGCTTCCATCAGCAAGCACTTCCCAGCATCCACAATAGTGTCCAGGTTTGGTGACTGTATATGGGATGGATCCCAGGTGGGGCAGTCTCTGGATGGCCTTTCCTTCAGTCTCTGTTCTACACTTTGTCTCCATAGTTCCTCCTCTGAGTATTTTGTTCGCTCTTCTAAGAAGCACTGAAGCATCCACATTTTGATCTTCCTTCATCTTAGGCTTCATATGGTCTATGAATTGAATCTTGGGTATTCCGAACTTTTGGGCTAATATCGACTTATCAGTGAGTATATACTGTGTGTATTCTTTTGTGACTGAATTACCTCCCTCAGGATACTTTCAAGTTCCATCCATTTGGTTGCGAATTTCATAAAGTCATTTTTTAAAATGTGGTACATTGTGTAAATGTACCACATTTTCTGTATCCATTTCTCTGTTGAGGGACATCTGGGTTGTTTCAGCTTCTGGCTATTATAAATATGGCTGCTATGAACATAGTGGAACATGTGTCTTTATTACATGTTGGAGCACCTTCTGAGTATATGCCCAGGAGTAATCCCAGTAATATCCATATATTTCAAGATTAATAAATTGAATTTCTCATTATATATTTGTATGATCTTGTCAAAGAACAAATTTAGTATTTAAAAAAACCCATATATTAAACTTTGTAAATCTCAGTGATTTCTATAGAGTTCAAGATCAATATATTGGATTTCTGAAGCTAGAACCTGAAAGCACACACACACACACACACACACACACA
>JADRCH010000047.1:16567684-16654849 GCA_019843965.1 Rhynchomys soricoides
TTTTTTTTAGATATCTGCATAAAAATAACTTAGTTCTAATCAACTCTATTCCTGTCAAACAAATTCCTTATTAGTAGGTTTTATTATGAAAGACAGGGATACAAGTACATATAACATAGAAACTAACAAATGATAAGCTTTTGTCAAAAGATTTAATTCATAAATACAAACATATTAACAGATATATAGAAATGTCTTTTTATTTAAAACTAGTTTAAATCATATGTATACACATGTGTACATGTTATACACATTTAAGGAATTTATAAAATAATGACTGTTCTTAGTTTGTAGCTTTCTTCCCTACTAACTCACATGTCATTGCCCCTTACCTCTTTCTTGGCACCTTTGTATACTCTCCCCATGTACAAAGCTTCTTCACCCTCTTCACCAATGGCCTTGTAATATTGCTGTTCTCTGAAGCTAACTCAAGTGATATATTCAGATCTAAATATTCTGATCTAGAATTCACAAATATACCTTGTAGCATCTCTCTTTCTAAGTATGTTTTATCTCACACAATCTAAGAGCTTTCAATTCCATCTATTTGCATGAAACCTTCATGATTTTATACCTAAAGTGAAGTCTATTTTGTGTATGAATGACATTTTAATTGTATTTTCATAATCTGAGGGGCTTCTAAGTGGTTTCCACTTCCTACTTATTGTGAATAGAGAAGTAAATACCATGGTGAAGAAATATCTCTATAGTGAGATTTCATCTGTTTGGGTATATGCTGAGGGCTTGTATAGTTGTACTGTATTATGTTCATTGGGGGAAATTCACAAGGAATGACCCTCAGATGAAGAGCTACAGTCGCATGCTTCCTGTTAAGTTATACAGTAGCATCCTGTAGCATCTGTCTTCACATCTCAACACAGGTTTATATAAACAAAGCCCAGTAGATTCAATAGCATACGTCGTGTGTGTGTGTGTGTGTGTGTGTGTGTATGTGTGTGTGTTTAGCTACAAATATATAATCTAACAACATTAATTATAGAAAACATTGTGATCTTAGGAAGGTGGACATGGGAGGAATTAGAGCATCATTAGAAATGATGTAAACCCAGTAGTTAGTCTGTAGAAAGATGGCTTTGCAATTAAAAACAGTTACTGCTCTTGAGATAGACCAAGGTTTGATTCTCAATGACCCACATGATGCTGAACTCCAGTACAAGGTGATCCAACACCTTCTTTTGTCTTCTCTGGACATCATGTTTACACATAGATCACATATGTAATTCCAGTCCATATATAAAATGAAATAAATTTAATAAAACATTCAAGGCATGAAGTGTTTCTTTATATCGTTTTGAACTTGTGAAATCTTTCCTTACTCTAGTAGATGGAGGCCTTCAGTTATAAAACATAAATTTAACAAGCAGCTGAAAGAGTCAGATAAAGATATTTGCACAAATCAATAAACATAAGCTACTGGCCCCTGTGGTTGAATTAGGGAAAAGCTGGAAGAAGCTGGGTAGGAGGGCAACCCTGTAGGAGGACCAGCAGTCTCAATTAATCTGGACCCCCGAGATCTCTCAGACACTGGACCACCAACCAGGCAACATACACCAGCTGATATGAGGTCCCCAACATATACACAGCAGAGGACTGCTGGGTCTGGGTTTAGTCAGAGAAGATGCACCTATCCCACAAGAGACAGGAGGCCCCAGGGAGTTTAGAGGTCTGGTAGGGTGGCTTGTGGGTAATGGGGGCTTCCTTGTGTGGATAGGGGGACAGGGAGGGGTCTGGGATATGGAACAGTTGGAGGGTGGACCAGGAGGGCAATATAATCTGGAGTGTAAATAAATAAATAAATGATGAAAAATAAAATTTAAAAATAGAAAGCAAAGTACAAACAAACTACTCCACGTAATGATATTATTAGTTGACTGAAATGCATAATCTTAATTTATGCTATGAATTTATTCATCAATTTTACCTTGATTTCATGCTTGCCATCTGTTGGGTTAAAGTGGGGAGGGGGGAGGGTCCTAAGTCTGCCCCCCCCCTCCCCCGGGGTTCAGGCCACTCAGAGAGGCAGGAAGTGGGAAGGAACTCGCTCACCCCAGAGCACTGCCTGGTAGGTGTCAGGCTGTGAGAAGCAGCAGAACACTGCCCAGGGTTGGGAGAGCTCGGCCTGGGGTTCCCAGATGCTGCAGAAGAGCTGAGAATGAAAATGAAGTGGGGGCCGGCAGGCCAGATCTAGCCTGGGGCAGAGGGGAGAAGGCAGGGAGGAGCACGGCTAGGTCCTGCCAGGATGGAGTCTTTGGCTTGTTGGCAGCTAACTGGATTGGTTTGGTAGAGGTCTTGCCTGGGAGCACTGAATGGCCTTCTCTGGGAGACTAGATGTGACTCTTTAGATGAAGGCCTGTTCCATTGTTTCCCACAGCAGATCCGATGAAGAGAGACAGTCCATGGTTTTATGGCATTTATTGTCATGGTGAGAGTGGAGATGAGTGAAACTGTACCCCACAAGCTCAGGGAAGGCCTGACATTAAAATACCTTTTGCAGGGAGGAGTAGCTGGGAAGGGGAAGGGAGTTTGTTGGCTAAGCATCTAGGTGCCTCATTAAAATGGGAACATCTTGAGGCTATGTGACCACACCTCTGCCTATGGAGGGGTTTGGGGCTACATAACTGATAGTCACAGACCTATGGAGAGCTGCAGCCTACAGTCAGGAGCCTCCGGCCCAGGAGCATGATAAAACGCCTACAGTCCCTTGTAGGGTTATCCCCTGCTGGGGGTCCCCACTGGGTCCTGGGGTTTTAAACCTTAGCTAAACCAAAACCCAGGCTGCCTATCATGGTCCCACAGCTGAGAATTTAATTATTGTTTCTCTAAATGAAAATGAAAACTAATGTTTTATTACAACTAGATTAAGAAAGAATTAGAATCTTTTTTTTAATACGTTCATGGATTTAAAAAATATGCATTACATAAAAAAGTTATCATACTTGAAAGATACACAGATATTTAGCAACTACTGTAGAGAATGGAGATATACCTATCAATATGCCCTGTTGGCAACATATACGTCATAGAGATAGAAGTGATAAGGACATGAGATACAGAGTTTCATTTCCACAGTCTGTCAGTTTGAATCCTGTAAACTTCAGTTTATTCAAGTCTAAATGATGTGATATTCACTACTCCCACTATAAAAATAGAATATGCTACATGTTGTTCAATGTTATGTCTGGCATGTGAGGAGTAGCCAATAAATCAAATCTTTCAAAGAATATCAGGATTATGTTTTAAATTTAGTTATTTTATTTTTGTTTAATTTTGTCCTAAACACGTGTATAAAATTTTAAAGCAGCTAATCTGACACTAATTACTATTCATATACTTCATTGCATACAGCCCTTTTACAGTAACTGGTAAAGGATCTTTCAACTCTTGGGCTACAAAGTCTTCAAATCCTTTATTCAAATATTAAATATGAAGAAATTTAGTAATTCAATAAATGTATGAGAATGAAATTATACAAGTAATGATTTCTGAAAAATCCTTACATCAATTTTGTAACATTTTTTAATGAGCCGTAATTACTACCAAATGACCTTGTTAAATAAATGACTCTAGTATCCTAATAATTTTCTCATATTAGTCTTGATTTTGGATCATAGTCATCTCTCCTATGGCAATCTGGCATGGCATTTTTTCACACTTTAATGTTGCTGCAGAAATCGCCTATGCTGAAGCTTATGAAAACACAACTTTATTTTTCTATTCTCTTAACCTTCCAAGCTTCAGAACATCATTGTGATGGAAAAACACACAATGACATCCTCCTTTGATCTCTCATTTATATTTATTTACAAAATCCAAAAGAAGTTACAAGAGCAAAGTAGCAAAAAATGAACTTATGAAAACGGACCTTGAGTTATTTAGCTCAAGGCTGACTACGCATAATTAATGTTATCATTGTATATTATAGATGTTTGCAAGATTAATACTTTATTTGGTCACACTAGTGACATTAGACATAAATGATCCTCTTACAGTTTGTGAAATTTCACTGTCAAGTGTTTTAACAGTTCTAAAATTAATTAGTTGTTTTACTCTTTTCCTGGGTACCGTAAATTTTAAAATATTTCTCTTATTTGATACATTTTCTCTCATTCTCCAGAAAGTGTAGACTCCAGGTAGAAAAGTTATTGGGGACTAGCAGAAAGGACATTTACTTAAAACAGAGACTGGCTTGCACATATATCTTATGGAGAGAATGAAATGAGTTAAAAACTGAAGAAACTCTTCAAGACCCCCTAGAGGAAAGATGCTGGATGAGAACATGTTTAGAAAGAAGAAATGCTGCAATCAGTAGAGGTATGAGAGAGTAAACAAACATGCTCTTTTACATTCTCCTGTGGAGCATCAATATTTTATAGATTTGTCCCTTGGGAAATGAAGGAAGTTTCTGCATTCACTGATTAAAAGTATGCATAGCTCCCTGTGAGGAATTTCCTGTTATCATCTAGGTCATATGAAAATTACACATTTCACTCTCTTTCATATCACTTTTCCATTCTATATTTCCTTAACAACTGAGAAATATATGATACACCATAAGGACTAAATTATATCAATTTTGTAATACTTTATGTACATATATGCACTCTATAAAAGCATAATGCATAAAGCACATGTCATTTTCCTAGTTAGCATCAAGTAAATTAGCAAATGGTTATTTTCAGCTTATATTCATCCAGTGCATATGGATCTTCTTAGTTCTGAAGCATTGGTTTATTATGAGAGATCAGTGTGAAATCTTGCTCTCTTAAAAACTAACACTATGTTTCTTTGAGTTTGGTCCTTGCCATCAAGTACAGTCACTATAGCATGCCAGAACCCAGGTATGGTATGTTCAGTACACACTTAACTCCTGCACAGCTATGATGACCTAAAGAGGGGTGGACCCATTAATTTATTACAATACAAGAAAGAACTCATTGCTCCCCACCCCTTCCAAAGTATATGTAGAGAATTATTGATAGCTGTGGAAGGGGGGATCTCACCAGTGCAAAGACAAGGGTTTCCAGAGGACTTAAGGCAGCCTACTTATCCATGCTAAGGGAAGAATGGCTTTTTCTTCAATGGATTAGCTGTTGCATACAAAACCACATCACCCATGCTCCATAATTAAAATTCGTTGTTCTACCAAGCTAGACCTAGTGAGATGCTTTCTTTAGTCTCTCTTTAATGTTCTTGTTGGGATGAATAGACTTTCTTCATCTTCCCTGAGAAAGATCACATGACATAGTTAGAAGTTTGAAAATTCAAAACGAAATAAATAAAAAAGACCAATTTTGTTAGGAAGCGTTCTCTCTCTCTCTCTCTCTCTCTCTCTCTCTCTCTCTCTCTCTCTCGCTCTCTCTGTCTCTCTCTCTCTCTCTCTCTCTCTCTCTCTCGCTCTCTCTGTCTCTCTCTGTCTCTCTCTCTCGCTCTCTCTGTCTCTCTCTGTGTGTGTGCGCGCGTGTGTGTGTGTGTGTGTGTGTGTGTGTGTGTGTGCGTGTGTTTATGCATGTGTAGAGTAGAGAGGTCAATCACTTAATTCTCCTAATTTTTGTAATTCTTCTTTTTTATCCTTTTTTTTTTACACTCCAGAATTTATTCCCCTTCTGGTCTACCCTATGACTGTTCTACATCCCGTACCTCCACCCCGCCCCCCATCTCCATGAGGAAGTCCCTACCCCCCACCTCCCATCCTGCCAGACCTCTAAACTCTGTGGGACCTCCAGTCTCTTGAGGTTTGGTGCATCTTCTCTGACTGAACCCAGACCCGACAGTCCTCTGCTATATGTGTTCTGGGAGCCTCATATCAACTGGTGTGTGCTGCCTGGTTGATGGTCAGTGTTTGTGAGATCACTGGGGTCCAGATTAATTGAGACTGCTGATCCTCCTACAAGGTCACCCTCCTCCTCAGGTTCTTCCAGCTTTTCCCTAATTCAACCACAGGGGTCAGCAGCTTCTGTCCATTGGTTGGGTGCAAATATCTGCATCTGACTCTTTCTGCTGCTTGTTTTATTTTTAGGAGGGCAGTCATGATAGGGCCCTTTTTGTAAGTGTTCCATAGCCTCAGTAATAGGGTCAGGCCTTCGGGCCTCCGTTTGAGCTGGATTCCACTTTGGGCCTGTCCCTGGACTTTCTTTTCCTCAGGCTTTTCTCCATTTCCATTTCTGCAGTTCCATCAGACAGAAACAATTATGGTTCAGAGTTTTGACTACGGAATGACAACCCCATCCCTTACTTGATGCCTTGTCTTTCTGCTGGAGGTGGACTCTATAAGCTCCCTCTCCCCACTGTAGGGCATTTCATCTAAGGTTCCTCCCTTTGAGTCCTAAGATTCTCTCACATCCCAGGTCTCTGTTACATTCTGGAAGTTTTCCCCACCTCCCACCATCTAAGGTTGCCTGTTTCCATTATTTCTTCTGGCCCTCAGGGCTTCAGTCCTTTTCCCCAACCCAAAACTTGATCATGTTCCCTCTCCAATCCCCTCATCCCCTTTCCCTCCCAGGTTCCTCCATTCCTCCCCTCTTGTGATTGCTTTCTTCTCCCTCCCAAGCCGGACTGAGGCATCCACACTTGGGCCCTTCAACTAGCTGAACTCTTTGAGTTCTGTGGACTGTATCTTGAATATTCTGTACTTTTTTTTTTTTTTTTTTGGCTAATATCCACTTATTAGTGAGTACATACCATGCATGTCCTTTTGGACCTGAGTTACCTCACTCAGGATGATATTTTCTAGTTCCATCCATTTGCCTGCAAATTCAGGATGTCCTTGATCTTAATAGCTGAGTAATATTCTGTTTAGTGCATCTCAAAATTTTAAACACAGAAATGTTCCTTATCCAAAGGAAAGGGAAAGACAGAGACAAAAAAATGGAAGAGAGACTGAAGGAAAGGTCTGGTTGTTGAGATATCAGTATGATTGGCCCCCCCACACTCACATGTCCTCTATTCTGATCAGTTAGAAATTTTGGTAATGGTTTTCACCTGCTGCAAAAAGAAGCCTCTTTGGGAAGTGGTGAGTGTTACTCATATCTGTTGTTATAAGAATAAATACTTTGAGAGCTGTTAGAAATTATATTAATTTAGAAAAGTAGCAGTAATATATTCTGCTCTAGTGTCTTCTCACCAGATATAGTTAATGGTCTAGGTCTAAAGAACCAAATAGTAATTCCTTCTATTGAGCAAACCTAAGTACAATTCAATGACAGTTAGGTACCTCAAAGGCACAAGAACCACCACTGTTTTAGTGCTGGGGCTGTCTATACTTGTCATATATATTTTGATCGAAAAGAACAACATTAAGTATCTATCATGAATTTTAAATTATCTTTAAATTCTAGGGCAGGGAATAATTTTTATAAGAATATAATTTAATACTTGTTTCTACTTTCAGGTAGGTTAATCCAGTGTTACTTTAGCTTCTGGATATTAAAAATTAAATTGCAAGTTACCATATTATTTAAAGGAACTCAGTATGTGATTCAGAAGCTCTTATGCAAATATGAAATTTATATTGATGGATTTTAATATTTGTTTTGCTTCCTTCTGACCCGGAATAATTTTCTTTTTTTTACTTTTATTATTGGGTATTTTGTATATTTACATTTCAAATGTTATCCCTTTTCCCAATTTCCCCTCTGGACTTCCATTTCCCCTCCTAACTCCACCTGCTTCTAAGAGGATGCTCCCTCTACCACTGACCCACTCCCAACCTACAGCCCTGTCATTTCCCTACACTAGGGAATTGAGCATTCACAAGACCAAGGGCTTCTCCTCCTATTGATGCTAGACCATGTCATCGTCTGCTACATATGGAACTGGAGCCATGGGTCCCTCCATGTGTACTCTTGATTGGTGGTTTAGCCCTTAAGAGCTCTGGAGGGTCTGGTTGGTTGATATTGTTGTTCTTCCTATGGGGTTGCAAACCCCTTCAGCTCCTTCAGTCCTTTCTCTAACTCCTCCATTGGGAACCCCTTGCTCAGTCCAATGGTTGGCTGCTAGCATCTGCCTCTGTATTTGTCAGGCTCTGGCAAAGCCTCTCAGAAGACAGCTATAACAGGCTCCTATCAGCAAGAACTTTTTGGCATCCACAATAGTGTCTGGGTTTGGTGTCTGTATATGGGATGGATCCTCAGGTGGGACAGTCTCTTGATGGCCTTTCCTTCAGTCTCTGCTCCACACTTCGTTCCCATATTTCCTTTACACATGAGCTTCTAGATTAAGAATTTGGAGATGAAAGGGTGTCCCCATCCCCCTACTGGGGCCTTGCCTAGCCTCTAGATATGGTTCTCTACAGGTTCTCCCTCCCCTTTGTTAGGCATTTCAGCTAATCTCACCCCTGTTGTGTCCTGGGAGCCTGGTGGTTTCCTGGCATGTGGGACTTGGTGGCACCCTCCACTTGCCCATCTCCTCTTTCTACACACTTGTGTTCAAATTGCTGACCCTCTGTATATCATCCCTGTTTCCTTTTATACCTGATCCTGTCACCCCTTTTCCCCCTCCCCCTCCTCTCTTCCTGCCAAGTCCCTCCCACCTTTTTGTTACCCTTTCTAAGAAGGTCTGAAGCACCCACATTTTGGTCATCCTTCTCTTGAGCTTCATATGGTCTGTGAATTGTATCTTCAGTACTCTGAGCTTTTGGGCTAATATCCATCTATCAGTGAGTGCATACCATGTGTGTTCTTTTGTGATTGGGTTACCTCACAGAAGATGATATTTTCTACTTCCATCCATTTGCCTAAAAATTTCATAAAGTCATTGTTTTTAATAGCTGAGTAGTACTGTATTGTGTAAATGTACCACATTTTCTGTATTCCTCTGTTGAAGGACATCTAGGTTCTTTCCAGCTCCTGGTTATTATAAATAAGATTGCTATGAACATAATGGAGCATGTGTCCTTGTTATATGTTGGAGCATCTTGGCTACTCCAGCTTGTTTCTTGGGACCATTTGATTGGAAGATTTTTTTCCAACCTTTTACTCTGAGGTAGTGTTTATCTTTGTCACTGGGGTGCATTTCTTGAATGCAGCAAAATGCTGGGTCCTATTTAGGTATTCAGTCTGATAGTCTATGTCTTTTTATTGGGGAATTGAGTCTAATGATGTTAAGTGATATTAAATAATAGTGATTGTTACTTCCTGTTATTTTTGTTGTTAGAGGTGGAATGATGTTTTTGTGGCTATCTTCTTTTGGGTTTGTTGAAAGAAGATTAGTTTCTGGCTTTTTCAAGGGTGTAGTTTCCCTCCTTGTGTTGGAGTTTGTAGAGCTGGATTTGTGAAAGATAGTGTGTATATTTGTTTTTGTCATGGAATATCTTGGTTTCACCATCTATGGTATTGAGAGTTTTGCTGGGTATAGCAGCCTGGGCTGGCAGTTGTGTTCTCTAAAGGTCTGTATGAGATCTGCCTAGGATCTTGTACCTTTCATAGTCTCTGTTGTGAAGTCTGGTGTAATATTGATAGGTCTGCCTTTATATGTTACTTGACCTTTTTCCCTTACTGCTTTTAATATTCTTTCCTTGTTTTGTATATTTGGTATTTTGACTATTATGTGATGGGAGGAATTTCTTTAGTGGTCCAATCTATTTGGATTCTGTAGGCTTCATGGGCATCTTTCTTTGGGTTAGGGAAGTTTGTACTCTTAATTTTATTGCTAGGGTGAAATACATATAGACACTTCCCTTACCTCTACATCCCCCAAATTAGCTTTTAAAAAAAATTAATTGCACTGAAATTATCATATGTGAGATTCCACTATGCTTAATTCAAATTGTTGAATGTTGATAAATATATTTTGTTGATTATATTAATAAAATAATTTATTAATAAAAATACATTGCTGTACAAATAGTGCTGTCCTGCTATTTATACTCATATTTGAGTATACATGTATTTATCACATGAATATTTTCTAAAAACAGTAGAATTAAATATATAACATTGAAATCAGTTTTTGTACCTGTTTATCAGCTGTGTAGAATTCAACATAATTCTAGTATAGAGATTTTCTTCTTTATATTTTCAGAACTTTACCAAAGTGAAATTAATTAATTCACTTAAAGACTAAACTGTGCTTTTCTAATGCATTGATATTTCATGACAATTTAAATTGTGTAAATAACAAGACATTAATTTGTGTGTATTCTCCAAAGAACCATTTCAAGACCCTTAGTGAGGCTGAGCAAATCAAATAAACAAACTTTTTCCTTCTGAGTACATGTAGATTTTATTTAGAAATACAGATATTGAATAAATAGTGAAAAGCTTTCTATGACAGTTAAATAAGTGGAGATTGCCTATGTTTTACCTGATCTCTGTATGTTCATTTGGGCAGCTTTCCTGCTGTGTACTGAGGACTGTTTCTTTGTTTTCCTCCAGAAGCTTTGGCTTTTACTATCTTTCTGGCCAGTCTGCAGTAATGATCTTTCATCCTTTAGGAAGGGGTTACTGCTATTGATATAAATATTCACTTTAAGTCTAATATCTGTGCAATCTCTGTCTCCCAGAATCTTGGCTCATTGCTAGTCTCTATTTTAATCATCATCTACTGTAAACAGATGCTACTCTGATGAGTCTTCAAAAATGTTTTTGTCTATGGATAAAAAGCTGAACCATGAGAAGTACTAGATGTCTCTAAATGTTAGACACTGTATCATCTTATGTTTCAAGGAGCTCAACCTCTGGTTATCACTATTTAAAATGTAGATTATACCTATTCATTTCTTTGTTTATGGGTGGCATTCCATAGCACATTTGGAGGACAGAATACAAATTACAGAAGTTGGTTCTCTCCTGCAATCATGTGAATCTAAGGGGAAAATCTCTGTTCCTAACGCTTGGGAGCAAGGGGCTCTCCTTTGACCTATTTTACCATATCTAATTAACTCTTTAAGAGAAGAAATTGTGCATCAATGAGGAGTTACCTTTCGTCAAAAACACTGTTGTTAAGTTTAAGCCTTTGTTCCACCAAATAATTATTTTCATTGTGTCAGTTTCTCAATGGTGGCTAAGACAACCCTGTACATTCATGTTTTATCAAGAGTCATCCATTCTTCCTCTGGCACTGACCTTCCAACAGTTCACCACCTTACATTTTTACCCAAATGTAAGCATAAGTTAGTTTAATATTTTATTATACATTTAGAGTCCACTGATACAGGAAATCCAGAAAAAGCAATCGATTAGGTATGGATAAGCATATTTAATATTCAGCCATCTAATTTGTAATCTGTTTTATTGGTAATTTCATTACCTCCTCCTTCAAGAAGAATGGTCTTATCAGATAGATGTGCTGTATGAGTGACGCAGGGGTGAGTGACAGGGTATTTTATTCTTTTTGTTTCTTTAATCGCTTTTTTACCTGTTCTTGCTCACCTATCCCTTCCGAGAATCTGCTAATCTTGCTGGCATACAGAACAAACTCTGCAGTGTGTTATTTTTGCTGTGGTCACAGAACAGTATTGAAATTGTGCTTTGGGTATTTGTCAAACGTGACTGTTTTATCGATTGGGTTTCTGAATAATGTAGTAATGGAATTTGAGCTAAAGTTATTCAGAGAGAGTTTCACAGAAAATTGGCAATCATGTATTTAGATACATTTTTGGACAAACTGAATAGATATGTTGTTATCATATGATTATTGTTATTGTTTGAATTGAATATTAATGCATTTCGAATACAACTTGGAATGATATAGTTTTCAGAGACTTGGTAGATAAGCAATGTTCTATTTATGTCTGTAATTTATCTAAAATGTGTTTTTAATGAAATGCACCCAAATTTCAGCAGTCAGCTGACATAACTTTCGATTGTACCCAAGAGATGTATTAACTAAACTTGAGGATCTAACTGTTTGAAATCATTTAACTTTAGTTTTAATTCATAGACTAAAATAATACGGCATTTGCTGTGGCAAGTTAAAGTACCAGTGTTTAGATTTCATTTTGACTATAGTTGACATTCCTGAAAAATATACATGAATTCTGAATACTTTAAATGAATAACAGAATGTATATCATTTCATTAACACATTGTGAGTGTATATGTGCATGTATACGTATATGTATTTAATTTATTTTTATTATTTGTAGTTTTTTTTATTTTTATATGTATGTCTTTGGGTAATTAGGTACAAGTGAGTACGTGAGCCTTTGCAAGCCAGAGACATAAAACACATGGTCGTGGAATTTGAGGAAGCTGTAGGTTGTCTACAAGGGTGAATGGAATGGACTTAGTCTTCTCTCTAAGCAAGAGCAGAATGTGCTCTTAACCACTGAAAGTTCTATCTAAACCAGTGATGCTCAACCTTCCTAATCCTATGACCCTTCAAATGGATTTTTTCATATTGTGGTGACCCCAACCACAAGATTATTTCATCATTTCTTTAAAATTTTGCTATTATGAATCATAATGTAAATATTTGAAATGCAAGATATCTGATATGTGACCCTTTCACAGGATCATTCAAGTAGGTCAGGACACACAAGTTGACTACTGCTGATCTTGACCATAGCATATTAATATTAAGGAATATGTAAATGTTTTATCCATAATTTCTAAAATGTATTAGAATAATTCATTTATGATCTTTCTCCTAGAAAGTTAATTTTGTAATGTAGCTTCCATTGTCTTTCTTTCTGATATAGTAATATATCCGTAAAGTTGCCTCAGCTCAATTTCAGGACTCACATTAACCTGAAAAACAACTTATAAGTTATATTTTAAGTAGTTCCAAAATACAGGTTGCATATATGGTTTTATAATTATAATTATGGAATTATATTTATATAATATAATTATATAAATATATTATAATTATAATTCCATAATCAAAGTTCAAATAATGTCTATAGAAATGGTTATATTGTCATATGAACTAGGTTGGATTTTGCTCTTTTAATATATTATACTTTTCTTAATAAGATATAAATTTAAAATCAAAAGGTACATTATGATTTTTATATACAATAATATTTCATTTTAAAATTTATTTTTACAATATAGTAGCTAAACCTGAGCATTATGTTACAAATTCAGTTGTTTGACATCATGACTAAATGATTACTTACTATATAGAGAGTGGTACTTATAGATATAAATTTATATTGTAATTATACCTTAAGTTTTATAAATGTTCTAGGTTATTTTTATTTATTTGTTGTTTTATTTGTCTGTCTTCAGACAAGCCAGAAGAAGATATTGTATTCCATTACAGATGGTTGTGAGCCACCACGTGGTTGCTGGGAATTGAACACAGGACCTTTCTGGAAGAGGAGTCATGCTGTTAACCACATAGCCATCTTCAGCCCTGATAAATGCTGCATAGCTATACATACTATTTTTATACTTTTTACAATATTATTAAATGATTACTGTTATCCTTCCCAAATTTTATGCCATATGCCATAGGATAAAGGTAGACGGAAGGAACCCAAACCAGTCTTTCTAATTAGAGTGGGATAATTTTCAATGCAGTCTATATGGTGTGTTTTCATTGTGAGGATAGACTGAAGTTGGCAGATAGAAGTATATGGTAATAACTGAAGAACTTGCCGGCCTCTTGTATTCAATCAGCTGTGATCAGTTGTGGTTTTGGAAGCTTAAAATGTTAGGAATTTTAATATTTGTGAATGAAACAATATTGCTTATGGCTGAAAATATTTTATGTGTGCCATTTACAGAAAAGTTTGCTGACTTGCATATTCAATTTTGAGGTGAGAAAAACTATATGTTTATCTTATGAAACAGATGTGGAAAAAGCAAAATAACAAAAATAGTTTGTAAGTACTATTAGTATATGGGAATATACATGTGTGTGCATCAGTTTGTGTATCTACATGTATTCATGACATATACTGACATGCAGTAATATTTTAATATATTTTGTATAAGTTGAAAACAACTTTAGGGTGGCAAAGTATCTTTTAGCACTGTTTAAAATGTGTAAAATTGACATAAATAGTGGTTTACATTAAATTATCCATTGTATACATAGCTATTTATATAAGTAATATATTGCTGATAATTTGAAGTAAGTTATGTTCTTAAGGAGGGAATTCAAATTTTAATACTTATTGTCCATATATGTTCAAACAATGTTGAAACTCTGTGTGCTTCAGCCTTGTCATCTGTAAAGAGAAACACATGAGTGTGTTTGTAACTTCATCACGTGCTCCTGTGATCTGAAATATGCCCCTTCTTGGTTTGCAAACCATTTGCAAAATGCGTACATGTTTGATGGAAATACAGTTTTATTGCTCTGAAAGTTGACATTGCATTCTGTGGTGAATTCCTGTAGTAAAATACACTTGCCTTTCCCATTTGGAATTTGGAGAACTTCAGTGGTAAATCATATCTCTTTATTGAAAACAGGTCATTTATCCTTAAACCCACAGCACAGCTGTCAAAACTGTCAAGATCAAAGCATATCCTTTTCACAGAACTGCGGCTCCTTAAATAAGGCTGAGGCACATAGCTGCCCCCTCTTTCTGGAGTTTGTGTTTTAACTTAACAACCAATCAGTGCAAATTATATATCCTTCCTCAGCATGAACAGATGAGAATCCATAATGAGCCCAATAGTAGTCTACAGACAGATCTCTCCTTTTTCTTGATGGAGCAAAAACCACACTCCCATAGAGATATATAAAATGGTGTCTAAATTATGTGTTTGAAATGACAGATTGAGGATTCTATGAAATTTTTAAAGTGTTTCCTTAATGTTTTGATATTTAGTATGTTTTCTCTATCATTCAAAGTTAAATCAATTAAATCAATTTCCACTTTGGAGTGATGAATCTGACCCTGTTGTGTATAGCATGGGCTCCGTCACTACACATTTTGTGGCACTGAATAACTACACACACACACACACACACACACACACACACACACACAGGTGGGGGAATTGAATGCACTATTATATTCCCGTGTCTAAATTTCTCATCATTCTCTTGTTCTTTCATGCCTCACTAATTTTATCAAGTGATTTTCAGCAAGCCAAAAGTTTGCAATGCATTGTGAATAATCCTACTTTCCCTTCTGTATAAGCAAGGGCATTCAAAACATAAATGTTGCTTACTCTGCAAATCCCAGGATCTCAGTTAGCATCAGGATTCTCAGAAGCCTGCCAGCTTAGCCTCAAGAAATCCCATGCCTCTCATGCTGACATGGAGCTTGTCAAAAAGGTTTACATTTTCATTCCACATCATTCTCTTCAGAGAGAGTGGCTTGCTTTGGGGGCTCAGAACATTTAGATCAAGACTGCTCAGTGTAGCAATGGATGGCTTCTTAGATTTGTGTCAAAGGCTCTTGGTATTTGCTCTTTATCCTGAGTTTATCCAGATCACACAGATACACAGGCATTTGCAAGCTTATGTCAGAAAGTATGTGGTTCATGTCTGAATATCTTGACTTGGTTATAATTTAAAAGAAGAAAAATCACTAAGAGAATAATGTTCAATCAATTACTGAAAATCATAGAATTATTAAATTAAATGAGAAATATAAACAATTCACCAATATTTGCCCTTTCTGATCAGTCTTAGTATCACAATTCTTAAAGAAAAAGCTTGGAAGCCAAAAGCCACTGAAAATAAAACCTGTAATTTTTCACACCAAACAAAAGCAGAAATATCACATGTTCTAGCTACACATATCTAGGTTTTTAACCCAAGTAATTGAAACCTGAATCTCAAGAGCATACCTACATTCTCATATTACTTTCAGTATTGTCCAAAATAGTAACAGGATGGAAACACCTAAATGTTTATAAATAGATGAAGCAAATATAAGGAAACTGAACACACCTTCCCTGACTTATATCTGGGTTATGTTCTTGGAAAGCCATCATAATGTGAAAATATTGATGTGGATAATTGTCACATCAATACGTGAAAAACGAATTGCTATTTGAGTATCATAATAGTCAGGGAATATACTACAATGCATAGGACAAATGTTTATCCTCATGTCCCTGTACCCGACAAGGTCCTCAAGGGAAGAGTATCATTGCGCTTAGGCCAGGGAAACATCAAATCCAGGCCTTCCTGGATGCATGTCAAAAAGATGAAAATGCATTTCCATTTTAAGCCAAAGGTCATCAGTTACCAGGCAGTGGGACAGTATTTATCCTTCAAAAGGAAGGACACATGGTCATATTCCACATATGGTGAATCTGGGTGGTCAGACTCTGTAAACAACAAAGGTTCACTCTCCCTTTAAATAAAATGCAAGTCACACTTTTTCCAGAACACATGATCTCACTTGCACTAGGTATTTAAAATTCCAAATGTTTAGACAAAACCAAAAACCAAGAAAAATAACCCCAAAATTTTAATCAACACAATCACATATATTCCTTTATTTAATATTGAATTATTTATCAAGCACTTAAGTATGCATGTATTATTCAAACTTCCACAAGGAAATAATTTTAGCAGACTTAAATACCTCTTGACAGTTTTATATCTTTTACTTCCTGATGTTGAACTTGAATCTAGATATGTTGTTATTCAAAATGATTGTACTTAGCAGTGGTGCACAATGAGACCAGTATTAATTCTAAAACTTCTTCAACCCACCAACAAAATGCTGTTAAATTGACAAATACATTTAAAGAAGTGCTACAGTTTAGAAATTACTAGTTCCTTTGTGCTATTTCTTCCCTCGTTTTACAAAGATAGCCACTTGTGCCTTTAGCCATCAATCATTAGAAACCGCAGTCCATCTTTTGCTGAAAGAAAACGATAAAAAAGCACTTGATGTACTTTATGGAATTCAGATATTGGAGCAGTTTGCACCTGCACCATCAAATACCATGGTCTGATTTTCCATATCCATCTAGGAGATCAATTTAGCTTTTGTGATTGGGGTCACAAACCTACAGCTATTGGATTGCTTCATTTATATCCTTTCTTGTACTGATTCTTCAGTGATCAGGAATAACACAGTTCCCATTTCCTTACACTTATCTTTAATAAACACTATTTGCAATCCATTTGTAAAGTTTTGCTGACTAATATTTATGGCTACATAATGAATTTTATCTTTGAACCAAATTCCTGTACTGAGACATGTAACAGGTTTTGTATAACATTCATTTCACCATATATATTCTCACTGGTCATTCATCAGTTTTGACTTTCTAATTCAATGAATACTGAATACATGCTCTCCTGTTATCACTCAGAGTCTCTTTGCTGCCTAGCTATATGACATTATTTGAATTAAAATGTATGTTCCTCGAGCATTCTTCTGTGTCTATAATTATGGTCAAGGAATTTTCATATTGACCATATGTAAGATATTCATCAGAATCTGAAGTTGATATAGTAATGTCTTAGGTAAGATTATGCACAATATAGACTAAATATGGGCTTGCAATACATTGTATATCATTTATTAAATAATGAATATTTATGTTTAACATATGAGATGTTGAATAGTCAGAGAGAAGACTGGGAGGTGAATCAAGATTGGACTTTAAAGAACAACATATATATATATATATATATATATATATATATATAGTCATCACAGTAGGCAGTGTTATAGTATCTTTTACTTTAAATGATAGGGCAGGGTACATGACTTAACTATATTTTATCGTAATTAGTTATGCAGAGAGCTAGAAAACAAGGAGTCTGAGAAGAGGTATCTGCCTGCCTGAAACAATGTTGACACTCAGAGATGTGTTAATAATAATCTTTCCCATAAAATTTAAGTAGAACAATATTGCTATAAATGAATGGAGAATTAGTGTGAGATATTTTTATAATATTCTATATATATACATTGAAAAGTAATTTCAATACTTTATGTATTTCAGTTGTATTCTAATTAGGAAAGGACCACAGGTCTTAAAACAGATATCAGGGGAACTGAAAGTTAACTGATTTATGTTTGTCAAAAACTTATCTTGAAAAAGTTTAAGAATTCATAACTCTTTATATTTCATTTATTTAAACTATAGTGGAGTTCTTGGAATAAAATTCTATAGCATATGTGCTTGGAATAACTCAATTCATAAAGGTAATTGTGATTTCTAGCTTGGGTTTAGATTCTTGTATTCATCCAGGGATGCCGCTCAGTTACAATGGTCCTCTAAATCATAAATCACAATAAAAACCCCTACAAGCATGTTTATGAATGGTCACTGATTGATTGGTTAGTATATACTTTGCTTTCATCATTTAGGTCAAACATGTCTTCCTTGATTTTTTTTCTTGAATATGTGCCCTTTAAAAAATGATAGTTATCTCTGAACTAACCTGAAAAGAACATACACCAGTTGAAAAAAATGAAGATGTTTTTGTGACATTCAAACTTCTTAAAATGTTTATGACCAAAAAAATATAAAAGCTTAAAAATAAAATTTATGAACTGAACATGAAGAAGTGGTTAGTTTTGTGAATTTTAATTATTCCTTATTGATTCTTTATTAATATGACAACTTCTAAAGCTATATTATTCACAAAATTACTCATAACAGTAAAAAACATATATGAGTGTCACTTATCATTTAATTGTCATTTTTGAATCTTCTGTTTATTTAAAATATAGAAAAAGAAGTTATGTCTTCTGCACATTGGTTTACTTCCTATATCAATCTACCTCATGTCAGACAACTCGGATATCTCACTCCAAGTACTTTCTCAGCTCCTCGCTTTCTACATATTCACTACTACATGATCAGCAGTTAATGTCGTTATATTGTTATTACATATTTCTGAAATGACAATGATTTTGCACTTTTCACATTAACTTGAATAGTTGATAATATCCAGAAATAACCATCTAATAAATAAAATCAGCTGTTAGTATTTTTATTATTTATTTATTAATTAATTTTAACCTGTTTTTTATAGTCCAGATTTTATCCCCCTCTCGGTCCACCTTCTAACTGTTCCATATCCCATACCTCCTACCACGCACCCCCATCTCCACTAGGATATCCCCACCCCCCTACCCCCACCCCATCTGTAAGATTTGACATTGTCAAAGATGTATTAAGACTATAATAAAAACTAATGGAGAATTATATTAATGTCAAAGAAGTCTCACAATATTTCATTAGAAATTATCCTGTGCTTAAAACATTTTCCTTCTAATGAGTTGGTTTGTTGTTGTTGGTGGTGGTGGGTTTTTGTTTGTTTGTTTAGTATTTTGTTTGTCTGTTTGTTTATTTTTGCTTTTTGTCTAATCCTACTTTAACTTGTTAGGATATACTCAATTGATATCCCTGGGAGGCATGCTCTTGTTTTTGAAGTTAAATACAGAAGGAGTAAATTTGGGAGGAATGAGGGACAGCCAGAAGAAGAGTGGAAGAAGTGGTGAGAATGGAAACTGTGGTTGGGATAAAATTTGTGAGGTAAAATAATAACCAGAGAAGAAAGAGACAAAGAAAAAGGAAAGGAAATATTATAACATCATATATATATAACATTGTATATATCATAAACATATCATAAATATCTCCTATATAAATATGATATATCTTATATATAGCATCATATATATGATATATATATATATATATATCATATATTGATGAAATTATAAATTTCTAGAATTTTGAAACTAGAATGGTACCCAGTAAGCAAAATTATCTCTAAGGTAAGTGATGATATAAATATTTGAAAATTTAAAATTTCTGTGCTTTCCTTCCCAGTACAATGTTAAATCTGTATTTTTACAGAATCCTGACAGCAGTTGCTAGGAAACCCATGGCACACCATTTGTAAGGATAGTGGAGGCATCAACACACTCCCCAGTGCTGCTCCTTCTATTCTGTTCACAATCATACATGCCCCATGGTGGCAGTTATGTAAAATGACATTTAATGTGAACAATGTATATGATAATCAGCATATTTACACTTTAAATGAACTAACTTTAACTGACATACAATATAGAAATTGTATATATAAAAAGCATTCAACATAATGTGTCATAAATATGCCCATTATGTAGTACTAACGTGAGTCAAAACATCTCTCCATTCTCAAGAATTTGTCAGTTCTTCATGGTTAAAAAAAAAATCATTTATTCTGTTTTATTTGAGAGATAATGTGTGGTTTTTTCTTCTGTATGTCAGTACTGCATTATATACCATCAATACTTCCTGCTGTAATATAAGGGACTCCTTAGAAAGCCTTCAGCAATGTCTCTAACTTTGTTTACTATCAATCTACTGGCAACTATGAAATCAAGTTTCAACCAAAAGATATACTGTTAAAACAAACACTTAATTCTTTTTATGAACAAATGTTCTAGTTTTTGAGTTGCCTCTATTCCTACTGGTCAGTACTTTGGATGTTTCTTGGCCTATATAAATAATGAAACCATGGAAAGTCAAAACATCTTATTATTTATCTTGGAACATCGTATAAAGCTATTTCTTGGCCTTTACTTATAACCAAAGAAAGTCAATTAACAAATTCCTCAAATGAAAACATGAATGTTATAGGCCAAACGGCATTCAACTTCAAGGATATAAAAGACAAGTTAGCACTCAAAACCTGCATTCTTAAAATAACTAGTTTTTCCATAATAAAATAAGTTTTGTGCTAAGATTTTTCAAAATCAAATATGAACAGTTACAACTTCACAATAATTGTTATAGGGGTTTAAATTTGCCAGAGATTGAGACATGTTGATTTTATTCCTGGTACACTATCATTTCCTCATATTGGCAACAACAGCCTTCTACATAGTTCAAAATAAAAGTACTAGTCAATTTATAAATATTGGAGGAAGTAATGGCATATATTAGCAGTGCTTCTTGCCATTTCCTTAGTTAAAATTATTTAAAATACATTATAGCAACTGAAAACAGTAGAGGCTATGGACACAGTCAGTTATTACCAAGGTAAGTCTTTCCAGTTGTCATATACTGGTGTACTGGCTAGTTTTGTGTGTCAACTTGACACAAACTGAAGTTATCACAGAGAAAGGAGTTTCAGTTGAGAAAATGACTCCATGAGATCCAGTGGTAAGACATTTTTTCAATTAGTGATCAAGGGGGAGGGCCCCTTGTGAGTGGTACCATCTGTGAGCTGGTAATCTTGGGTTCTATCAGTAAGCAGGATGAGCAAGCCAGGAGAAGCAAGCAAGCCAGTAAGCACCATTCCTCCATGGTCTCTGCATCAGCTCCTGCTGCTTGACCTACTTGAGTTCAGTCCTGACTTCCTTTCATGATGAACAGCAATTGGAAATGTAAGCTCAATAAACCCTTTCCTCCCCAACTTGCATCTTGGTCATGATGTTTGTGCAGGAATAGAAACCCTGATTAAGAGAAATTGGTACCAACGTAGTGGGGTATTTCTGTGACAACCTGATCATATTTTGGGGAGGACTGTGGAAGGACTTTGGAACTTTGGGCTAGAAGATCCATTCGGTGTTTAGAGCTTTCTGGGATGTTGTGTAGGAGCTAGAAAGATAATGTTGAGAACAGTGCAGAAGAAGTAGGCCTGGCTTGTGAAATTTCAGAGGGAAGATTAAAGACTCTTATCAAGGTCATTGCTAGTTTGATTTAAGATTCTGTAGTTTTGGTTAGGTAGGGCTGAAGAAATCAGCTGTGATTAACAAGATACCAGAACTACTAAAGCAAGATCATTGCATTACTGGGACTATTGATGCTGGTTAGCTGGACCTGAGAAATTGGCTGTGATTGGGAAAAGATCGGCATCATTTGGGTGAAATCTTCTGGGAAGTGTTTTCTGAGAGCACAGAGGCTGCATTCCAAAGATAGCCAAGGTTGTACCTTGTGTGGTGGCTGGACTTGGTAATGTGTAAGAGTCATCCAGGTGGTACTGGTTTTGAAGGCATGAAGAAGTCATGAAGAGCAGCTGAGGCCTGGGCTCTGTGACAGGCCACAGAAGGCCATTGGTGAAGGTGCAGCTTCAGTTGCAGTTGATAGCCCAGGATTAAAGGGGTCATGCCAAGGAGTTGAGACTGTACTGTGAGAGGCTGTGGAAGGCCATTGGTGAAGGTATAACCTCAGTTGCAATTGATGGCCCAGGAATGAAGGGGTAATGCAAATGAGGTGAGGCTTAGCACCATGGTAAAGCCTAGTTGCAGTGAAAGACAGCAGTGTTTTGGAGATACCAGTACCATGCCATGACCACTAAGAACAGCAGTAGCAGTGGAGTACAGGCATCTGGAGCCATGTGTGCTACAAATGCAGAGCTGGAGAAGTGATTCAAGCCCTTGAATGAATCCAGAAGATCGTGAGTAGATCCCAGACATTTGACGGTTGGAGTTTGATTTTGATTTTGATTGTGACTGTGGCCTGATATTTTTCCCTCTTGAAGAAAGAAGGTATTTTAGTGGAGCCCACAGTTAAGAGACTGAATTTTTAAAAGACTTTGAATTTTAAGAGATTGGATGTTCAAAAGGGACTGAAATGTTAATATGTAAGAATTTGCAAAGACTGTGGGATTTTAAAGTTATTTAGATCTTGGGGATGAATAAGAAAGTAAGGGTCAAGGCTTATTGGTGATGTGTTGTTGTGTCAAGTTGACACGGTGTCAATTGTACTGGCTAGTTTTGTGTGTCAACTTGACACAAGCTGAAGTTATCTCAGAGAAAGGAGTTTCAGTTGAGAAAATGCCTCCATGAGATCCAGTGGTAAGGCATTTTCTCAATTAGTGATCAAGGGGGAGGGCCCTTTGTGAGTGGTACCATCTGTGGGCTGGTAGTCTTGGGTTCTATAAGAAAGCAGGCTGAGCAAGCCAGGAGAAGCAAGCAAGCCAGAAGTACCATTCCTCCATGGCCTCTGCATCAGCTCCAGCTCCTTGACCTACTTGAGTTCAGTCCTGACTTCCTTTCATGATGAACAGCAATTGGAAGTGTAAGCTTAATAAACCCTTTCCTCCCCAACTTGCATCTTGGTCATGATGTTTGTGCAGGAATAGAAACCCTAAGACCAATGGTTAAGATTGAAACAAAATGGGTACATCTACAAACAACTCCTTCATCTAAATATCTGAACATTTCAGAAGAACTGGCAGACAGATTGTCAGAGCCAGACAATCAGACTTTGGTGTTAGCCTATGTCTCCTAACTAGTAATAGCAGATTCTGTACCCATAACACGTCTCAACATGATTGCCTATATATGAACCAGACAAGGACAACAATACAAGATGTGTGCATTTCAAAGAATCTTTCAAAGACATAGGCCGTTTTTGGAATAGTTAACCCAAAAAGAACTACGTTGTTAAGACTTGATGGGCAATAATTGGATTTGAAAAGTGAAAAAAATAAATAAATAAAGAGAGCAACAAAAGATAATTTCAGAGATGTTTTCTATGGAAAATTATTTCTTTTAGGTAGCTTGGTATGTGCGTAGATTTGGATATGAATTTGTCCTTATTTTATAATCCTTGTAAATATTGAGGTTTTACTTACTGAAAGAATAATTAAATGTGCATATCCTTTAAGCCCTTATGTGTGTGGCTCCAGAAATGCACTCTCTCTTGCATGTTCCACTCAAATCATTTCAGAAAGCAATTCCTCCCCCACCCAGAAGGCAGCACATCTGTCAGAGCAGAATACTTCTTTGAGTTTCTGCTTCCTTCAATGTCCTAAAATATTTAGACAGTTAGAAAAATGGGTATGGGAGTTCAGGGTAAGTATATAAAACTATGTCCATCAGAGAAAAATTATGTCCCATGGGCTAAAAATTACTCTCTGTGGGCTAAACAAATTAAATGTAAGAAACACTTTTTTTTTTCTTAAATAATATGTTTATAGTCACACCTGAGTTACATTTCAGAAACTCTATGGTCTCTAGTGAAAATCAAACTGATTCTATTTACAATGAAAATTCATGTTCAGAGAACAGTATGTCCTTGGAAACTCTTAGGAGATATTGTTTGTTTTTGTAGTTGTCTCTGTTATGTCAGAAACAATCTTTTTCGTAATTTAACCGATTCTCCTCTAGGAGACTGATGAATACATGGGATCTTTCTTTTGCTAGCTGCTATCAGTCTTGAGTTTTATTGCGAGTCTCACAGCAACTCCACTTTCCACACAGCATGTGATTAATCCTCATATTTTACCCCATGAGGTAAATGAATGCTGTCTCTGCAACCAAGTACTTCTTACCTAGCAGGCATGTTTTAGAAATATAATAGAGTGTAAATGCGCAGACTTAAGAAAATAAATGCTCGGTGTTCTAAGGCCAGAATAACTGAGAGGAGGAAATCTCAGAAGTGCTAGAGACAAGTTTGCCATTTTCTAACAGAATGAAATAGTTTGTAAATTATCAGGTGTAAATACTCATTCGATGAATGGTATCAGAGAGTAAGGTACTTGAACCAAATTTAATCCTAAAACCTAGCATAGATTCAAATAAATGTAAATAACCAAGTAACAAGTGCTTCATACTAACGCTAAAAAAGTAAACCTTTCTTGGTCTTCGGTATTTAGTGGAACAAAGGTGTTTGAGAACAAAACTGCATGTGGTTGCTAAAAAGACTTAAGCTTTCATTGTCTTTCATCCTTACAGTGATTTATTTTAAAAGGTTTTTTTAATTTATTTTATTATTTATGAAATAATATTTGGATCTTATTTCTTCTCAAACTTTTTCTTATGCGGAGTTTAATTTGTGTATATGGATTTATTTGACTGATATTTCCTGATAGTCAAATGTCACATTTCTATTAAAACAACTTAAACAATTCTAGAAAGACCTAAAAATGTAAAGATATTTGTGATTCTAAAAGAATGTATGTGAGAAGTTTCAGTCACCCTGTTCTTGTTTAAAGAAACTGGAACTTGTTTGCCCCATCTCATTGTTTAGAGCTTCCAATCTAGAGGATTGACTATGCTTCTTCTATAATGAGAAACCAGACATAATTCTTGTCTCAGCTGGTCATGGCTGCTTCTCTCTCTCTCTCTTTCTCTCTCTCTCTCTCCTTCAAACATCATACCAAGATTCAGTAAATTTTGAGGATGAGGATTCATCAGGATCTTTATTTCTGAACTCTTATGGATGTTGGCTGCATTGAACTTGAGTTGTGTCAGTTGGATATAGTGTCTAAAAAGAGGAAAAGAAATGATTCAAGAAAACCATAATCCACTTACAGATAATCAGAACCTTGCCCATCTATATCTGGTTTCTTTGTAGCTCTAAGCACATTACACAGACCATAGATAGGCTGTGATTGTAGGTGTTGGTCTCAGATCACCAATATGGTATGCACTCTTGTTGTTTAGGTACATAAAATGTTCTCTAATACACTCAACAAAAAGTCTCTGAGTTAAGCAATTATTTAGTCTCATATATCTTGTTCTATTTGAAAAAAATGTTTTCTCAGTGTTTTTTTTTTCAACATGGTGCTGTATTTTATTTCATTTTTTCTTTTTGATACTTTATTTACATTTCGAATGCTTTTCCCTTTCCAGATCTCCCTTTGGACACCTCCTATCCCATCCTCCTGCCCCCTGCCTCTATGAGGGTATTTCCCCACCCACCCATCTACTCCTGTCTTCCCTCCCTGGCATTCAACTTTACTGAGCATCTAACACTCTCAGACCCAAGGGCCTCTCCTCCCAATAATTGCCAACAAGGCCCCCCTCTGCTACATATGTGGCCAGTACCATGGGTCCCTCCATATGTACATTTTGGCTGGTGGTCCAGTCTCTGGGAGCTCCGGGGGGCCTGAACAGTTGACAGTGTTGATCCCTCCACGGGGCTGCAAACTCCCTCAGCTCATTCAGTCCTTTCTCCAACTCCTGCATCTGGGACCCCACACTCAGTCCGACAGTTGCTGTGAATTGAATCATGGGTATTCCTAACTTTTGGGCTAATATCCACTTAGCAGTGAATACATACCTTGATTCTTCTTTTGTGACTGAGTTACCTCACTCAGGATGATATTTTTAAGTTCTATCCAATTGCCTAGGAATTTCATGAAGTCATTGTTTTTAATAGCTGAGTAGTACTCCATTGTGTAAATGTACCACATTTTCTGTATCCATTCCTCTGTTGAAGGACATCTGGGTTGTTTCCAGCTTCTGGCTATTATAAATATGACTGCTATGAACATAGTGGGACATGTGTCTTTATTACATGTTGGAGCATCTTCTGGGTATATGCCTAGGAGTGGTGTAGCTGGGTCCTCAGGTAGTATTATGTCCAATTTTCTAAGGATCTGCCAAACTGATTCCCAGAGTGGCTGTACCAACTTACAATCACACCAGCCATGGAGGAGTGTTCCTCTTTCTCCACATCCTTGCTAGCATCTGCTGTCACCTGAGTTTTTGATATGACTGGTGTGAGATGGAATCTCAAGGTTGTTTTGATTTGCATTTCCCTGATGACTAAGGATGTTGAACATTTCTTTAGGTGCTTCTCAGCCCTTCGAGTTTCCTCAGTTGAGAATTCTTTGTTTAGATCTGTTCCCCATTTTCTGATAGGGTTATTTGGTTCTCTGGAGTCTAGCTTCTTGAGTTCTTTATATATATTGGATATTAGCCCTTTATCAGACATAGGATTGGTAAAGATCTTTTCCCAATCTGTTGGTTGTCGTTTTGTCCTGTTGACAGTGTCCTTTGCCTTACAGAAGCTTTGCAATTTCATGAGGTTCCATTTGTTGATTCTTGATCTTAGAGCATAAACCATTGGTATTCTGTTCAGGAACTTTTCCCCTGTGCCCACGTGTTCTAGATTTTCCCCACTTTCTCTTCTATTAGATTCATTGTATCTGGTTTTATGTGGAGGTCCTTGATCCAGTTGGACTTGAGCTTTGTACAAGGAGATAAGAATGGATCAATTTGCATTCTTCTACATGTAGACCGCCAGTTGAACCAGCACCATTGTTTGAAAATGCTGTCTTTTTTCCACTGGATGGTTTTAGCTCCTCTGTGAATGATCAAGTGACCTTAAGTGTGTGGTTTCATTTCTGGGTCTTCAATTCTATTCCATTGATCTACCTGCCTGTCACTGTACCAATGCCATGCAGTTTTGATCACTACTGCTCTGTTGTACAGCTTGAGGTCAGGGAGACTGATTCCCCCAGAAGTCCTTTTATTGTTGAGAATAGTTTTTGCTATCCTGGGTTTTTTTGTTATTCCATATGAATTTGAGAATTGCTTTTTCTAAGTCTATGAAAAATTGAGTTGGAATTTTGATGAAGATTGCATTGAATCTGTAGATTCCCTTCAGCAGGATGGCCATTTTAACTCTATTAATCCCGCCAATCCATGAGCATGGGAGATCTTTCCATCTTCTGAGGTCTTCTTCGATTTCGTTCTTCAGAGACTTGAAGTTCTTGTCATACAGATCTTTCACTTGTTTCGTTAGAGTCACACCAAGATATTTTATATTGTTTGTGACAGTTGTGAAGGGTGTCATTCCCTAATTTCTTTCTCAGCCTGTTTATACTTCGAGTATAGGAAGGCTACTGATTTGCTTGAGTTAATTTTGTACCCAGCCACTTTGCTGAAGGTGTTTATCAGCTGTAGCACATCTCTGGCGGAGTTTTTCGGGTCACGTAAGTATACCATCATATCATCTGCAAATAGCAATATTTTGATTTCTTCCTTTCCAATTTGTATGCCTTTGACCCCCTTTTGTTGTCTAATTGCTCTAACTAGAACTTCAAGTACTTTATTGAATATATAAGGAGAGAGAGGGCAGCCTTGCCTAGTCCCTGATTTTAGTGGGATTGCTTTGCATTTCTCTCCTTTTAGTTTGATGTTGGCCACTGAATTGCTGTATATTGATTTTACTATGTTTAGGTATGCTCCTTTAATTCCTGATCTTTCTAAGACTTTTATCATGAAAGGATGGTGAATTTTGTCAAATGCTTTTTCAGCATCTAATGAAATGACGATGTGTGCTTTTCTTTTTTTTCCTTTGAGTTTGTTTATATAGTGGATTACATTGATGGATTTCCTGGTATTGAACCATCCCTGCATCCTTGGGATGAAACCTACTTGATCATGGTGAATTATCGTTTTGATATATTCTTGGATTCGGTTTTTGAGAATTTTATTGAGTATTTTTGCATCGATATTCATAAGGGAAATTGGTCTGAAGTTTTCTTTCTTTGTTGGGTCTTTGTGAGGTTTTAGTATCAGTGTAACTGTGGCCTCAACGAATGAATTGGGTAGTGTTCCTTCTGTTCTTATTTTGTGGAATAGCTTGAAGAGTATTGATATTAGGTCTTCTTTGAAGGTCTGATAGAATTCTGCACTGAACCATCTGGTCCTGGGATTTTTTTGGTTGGAGACTTTTAATGACTGCTTCTATTTATTTAGGGGTTATGGGAGTGTTTAGATGATTTATCTGATCTTGACTTAACTTTGGTATTTGGTATCTGTCTAGAAAATTGTCCATTTCATCCAGATTTTCCAATATTGTCGAGTATAGGCTTTTGTAGTAGGATATGATGATTTTTTGAATTTCCTCATATTCTGTCTTTATATCTCCCTTTTCATTTCTAATTTTGTTAATTTGGATACTGTCTCTGTGCCCTCTGGTTAGTCTGGCTAAGGATTTATCCATCATGTTGATTTTCTCAAAGAACCAGCTGCTTGTTTTCTTCATTCTTTGTATAGTTCTTTTTGTTTCTAGTTGGTTGATTTCAGCCCTGAGTTTGATTATTTCCTGCCTCCTACTCCTCCTTGGTGTATTAGCCTCTTTTTGTTCTAGAGCTTTCAGGTGTGCTGTTAAGCTGCTAGTGTTTGCTCTCTCCAGTTTCTTTTTGGAGGCACTTAGAGCTATTAGTTTTCCTCTGAACACTGCTTTCATTGTGTCCATTAGTTTGGGCATGTTGTACTTTCATTTTCATTAAATTCTAGGAAGTCTTTAATTTTTTTCTTAATTTCTTCCTTGACCAAGTTATCATTGAGTAGAGCATTGTTCAGCTTCTATGGTATGTGGGCTTTCTGTTATTGTTGCCATTGAAGATCAGCCTTAATCCATAGTCTGATATGAGACATGGGATTATTTCAATCTTCTTATATCTTCATTTTATGACCAATTACAAGGTGCCCTTGCATTTGGAGCATGGATGTTCAAAATTGAGAGTTCTTCCTGGTAGATTTTTTTTTTCTTGTATGAGTGTGAAGTGTCTTTCCTTATCTTTTTTGATGACTTTTGGGTGAAAGTCAATTTTATCTGATATTAGAATGGCTACTCCTGCCGGTTTCTTGGGACCATTTGCCTGGAAAATTGTTTTCCAGCCCTTTACTGTGAGATAGTATTTGTCTTTAACACTGAGTTGCATTTCCTGAATGCAGCAAAATGCTGGGTCCTGTTTATGTATCCAGTCTGTTAGCCCATGTCTTTTTATTACAGAATTGAGTCCATTGATGTTAAGAGATATTAAAAAATAGTGTTTGTTGCTTCCTGTTATTTTCGATGTTATTTTTATGTTTGGCGATCTTCTTTTGGTTTTGTTGAAAGATTACTTTCTTGCTTTTTCTAGGGTGTAGTTTCCCTTCTTGTGTTGGAGTTTTCCACCTATTATCCTTTGTAGGGCTGGATTTGTGGAAAGATATTGTGCAAATTTGGTTTTGTCATAGAATATTTTGGTTTCACCATCTATGATAATTGGGAGTTTTGTTGGGTATTGCACCTTGGGCTGGCATTTGTGTTCTCTTAGGGTCTGTATGAGATCTGTCCAGGATCTTCTAGCTTTCATAGTCTCTGGTGAGAAGTCTGGTGTAATTCTGATAGGTCTTCCTTTATATGTTACTTGACCTTTTCCCCTTACTGCTTTTAATATTCTTTCCTCGTTTTGTGCATTTGGTGTTTTGACTACAATATAACAGGAGGAATTTCTTTTCTGGTCCAATCTATTTGGTGTTCTAGGCTTCTTGAATGTTCATGTTCATCTTGTTCTTTAGGTTATAAACGTTTTCTTCTATAATTTTGTTGAAGATATTTACTGGCCCTTTAAGTTGGGGATCTTCACTTCTTCTGTCCTTATTATCCTTAGATTTAGTCTTCTCATTGTGTCCTGGATTTCCTGGATGTTCTGGGTTAGGAGCATTTTGCATTTTGCATTTTCTTTGACTGTGTGTCAATGTTTTCTGTGGTATCTTCTGCACCTGAGACTCTCTCTTCTATCTCTTGTATTCTGTTGGTGATGCTTGCTTCTCTGACCCCTGATCTCTTTCCTAGGGTTTCTATCTCCAGGGTTTTCTCCCTTTGTGATTTCTTTATTGTTTCTATTTCCATTTTTAGATCTTGGAAGGTTTTTTTTTTTTTTTTTTAATTTCCTTCGCCTGTTTGATTGTATTTTCCTGTATTTCCTCTTTAAGGGCTTCTAGCTGTTTACCTGTGTTCTCTTTTATTTCTTTAAGGGAGTTAGTTAGTTATTTCCTTCTTAAAGTCTTCTATCATCATCAGGAGAAATGGTTTTAAATTTGAGTCTTGCTTTTATGGTGTGTTGGGATATCCAGGGCTCGCTGCATTGGGAGAACTGAGTTCTGATGATGCCAAGTTGCCTTTGTTTCTGTTCCTTATGTTCTTGCCCTTGCCTTTTGCCATCTGGTTATCTCTGGCCTTGGCTGGTCTTGCTCTCTCTGACTGTGGCTTTTCCCCTCCTGCCATCCTTTGTATCAGTACTCCTTGAAGACCAGCTCTCTCTGAGAGGAATTTGGGTTTGGAGATCTGTGGTACAGGGTCAGCTCTGTGGTACAGACAGAAACCAGAAGGATCCTGTCCTCAGCTGTTCTTTGGTTCCTTTGTCCTGATGGCTCTGTAAGGGTCCCTCTTAATCGAGGAATTTGAACAGAAGTGGTGGTCTTCCTGTGCTCAAAGGTATGTGAGCACTCCTGAGAGTGTTCTCTCCTGGCACTATTTGAGTATGGAGCCCTGTCACAGAGTCAGCTCCCCACCACAGATGGAAATAGGAAGGCTACTACTCCTCAGTCCCTGTGTCCTGAGGGTTCTGGCCTGGTCCCTCTGAGCAGAGGTGCCGGCCTTAACCCCCTGCTCACAGGCTTGTCCACAGTCCTGGGAGGCTAGTTCTTTCCCTGTGCTATTTGGGTATGGAACCACGTGGCACAGGCCACAAGAGTCAACCAAAAGGCTCCTGTTCCAGACTGCTCCTTAGTCCCTGTGTCCTGAAGGTGCTGGGTGGGTCCTCTGAGCAGTGATGTTTGTCTTACCTCGGCTCACAGGCTTGTCCACACTCCTGGGAGGCTAGCTTTCTTCTGGCGCTATTTGGCTATGGAGCCTTGGTGGCCCAGGTTCAGGTCACCGGTCACAAATGGAAATTACGTCAAAGTGTTTCTTAGAAACCAAACTACCACTTTTGGACTTGTTCTGAAGACTATTTAAATACTTTTGATCATGTTGCTTCTCCTAAGAAAATGTGAACAATCAAATATTCATTCTAGATAGCACATCAAAGACACACCAAATAAACTATTCCACATAACTTTAGCTTAGTGACCACTGGGGTGCTTACCAGGCTATGCATGACTGAGTGGTTACTCACAGAAGCATGGGAGACTCAATGACATCTATATCAGGCAATGCCTTTCCAAGCATGGGTGGTGACTCTGAAACCTTTATCCCTGGTGTTCACCACATGATTTTCCACTAGCAGGTTGGAGATCCTTCAGGCTCTAGCAATTGTTCATTGCTTTTATTCCTGTGGAGGGAGGGGTGAGGTTTCTGGTGTACTTTCAAAAGCTGTCTGAGCTTTGTAAGTTTGTTTATTTCCTGAATCTGAAGTACTTCACTCCTCCCTCCAAGAGCAAGTGTTTCAATAGGCAATAGCTGCATAACACTTTGAAATTTGCAATAGAGCTCATCAATTACAGTGCTAATGTCTTACTTGTATAATTTGATTATTCAGGTTAGCCGTATCATATTTATTCATTTATAACAATTTCACCAGGCACCTACCATACCTAAAACATCGTGTGGAAAACTGCTGTTAGGACCAGATTAGAAATGAGTTTGACACATGTCTGCATCTTTTACCATAACAATGAGTTACTGCGCATTTATTTCCCATGGGTCTTTTAACATTGTATATTTGGCCTTTAGAAAGTGTATATTGCAAGGGCTTCAGTAAATGAGGGCTAAGGAGATGACTGGTGGGAGAGGGATTCTCTCAAGCATGAGACCATGAGATTGAATCCTGCAGACTCCGCACAATGTTGAGTGCAGTAGTTCTTGACAATAGTTATAATGTTTCTACAGAAAGCAGGAAGCAGAGAAAAGAGAATTCCTGGAAGTTTCACTAAGCTGGTGATGCAGTGTGAATAACACAGTTCCCGTGTCAAAGTGGAAAGGCCAACATGAGAGTTTATCCTGTGATCAAAAAATGTACACCACGCATGTAAAAGCGCAACCTCACACACATGAGCACAGATTCATATTTAATCAGCATACATCCTACATGCACAGCACACAATAAAGTCTTAAGAAACATAAAACTTGAGAAAATTTGTGAATAATTTTCAAATATGTTTTACATGAAGTTATAAGGCTGAGGAATCCAAGAATGATGTAAATAAATGTCAGTCATTTATTTAATCTTCAAATACTTCACGATTAAAACGACAAACTCGGACATGCTGGTTTTTCTTTTCTCTTAAAATATTTTGTTATATTATGCTGTTTTAGTTTATTGTTATACCTTAGAAGACTATTTTCTTTTTACATCTTTTCTATTTTTTATTTACTATTTATTCTTCTCTCATACATTATATCCTAAACACATTTCCCCTCCCTCCACTCTTCTCCATTCTCTCTCTCTCTCTCTCTCTCTCTCTCTCTCTCTCTCTCTCTCCCCTCCCCCAAGGTCCACTCCTCTTCCATTCCCTTTCAGAAAAGAGTATGCCTACCAGGGATATCAACCAAGCATAGCAAGTTAACATAATAGTCAGAACCCATCCATATCAAGGCTGAGCAAGGCTACCCAGCAGTCAGAAAAGGATCCCAAGAGCAGCCAAAAGTCAGATACCCCAGCTCTCACTGATAAGAGTCCCACAAGAACACCAATCTGCACATGCATAACATATGCACAGAGGACTTAGCACAAACTCATATAAGCTGTGTACTAGTTTCTTCCGTCTCTGTGAGTCCCTATGAGCTCGGCTTAGATGATTATGTGCACTGCGTTCTCCTGTTGTCATAGACCCCTCTGGCTCCTACAGTTCTTCCTTCCACTCTTCTTCAGTGTTATCGGGCTCTGCCTAATATTTGTGGGTCTCTGCATCTGCTACTATCAGTTGCTGAATGAAGCCTCTCTGATGAGTGCAGGCTAGGCAGCAATCCATGATTATAGTAGAATATAATCAGGAATCATTACATAGGCTTTTTGTTTGTTTGTTAGGTTGGTTGGTTGGTTCCTGTTTGCTTTCTGATTAGAGACAAAAAGGGAGAGGATCAAAGTGGATGGGGTTGTGCAGAGGAACTGGGAAAAGTAGAGGGAGAGGATACTATAATCAGGATATACTACATGAGAGAAAAACACTATTTCACAGTAAAAGGAAAAATAAAATGTTATAAATTAATATAAACATGCACAGCAAATTTTGTCAGACCCCCCAAACTATGTAATTTTATGAACTTCTTTGAGGCTAGTATAGCTACTCTGGAACTTTATTACTTCGGGCTTTTCCACAGAGTACTTCTCTGTTCCCCACAGTAAGGACTCTGAAACTAATTATTTATTAATAAATGTTTAGGCTGTAAGCTTCAGCTTTTCCCTGAATAGCTCATAAGTCAATTATCCCTTTTATTCCAACCTGAATTCAGCTATGTGGCCAGTTTCCTTTCCTCCTCTTATGTCTGTCACCTTAGCCTTCTGAGACAAATCTCCAGGGCTTCTGACTACTTCCCAGAATTCTCTCTGTCCCTGCCAGAAGTCCAGTTTCCTATTTCCTCCCTCAGCTCATTGGCCATAAGCTTTTTTCATTGACAGGAGATGCTTATAAAACATTATCTCTACAAAACTTTACATGGGGTTTCATGTAAACCATAACTAAAGTTTAAATTTCATAAAATGTTACATTAGATTTCTGCTTCTTCTGATTTCTACATTAATTATAGTCATCTCATGGTTCATTAACTGCTAAAATATCAAATGATCCAGGTGATATCTACCAGTGAGGCAAGATACTGACAGTTGGTACTGTAAACAAGGGGTTCACATTTTCAAAACAGGAAACTGTTGCTTTTTTAATCAATATTTTCCAATTATGCTTCCCTTCTGATTCTTAATCATGGATTAATTGAGGCAATGTTAGATATCAAAAATGATAATTTGGCAAAATGTCACAATAAAAATAAGTAAAAAAGCTGGGGTCGGACTTTGCAAGCTATCCCTCTCTAGAAAAACAATAATGCAAAAAATGTACTTATACCCTGGAATGTTGTCAAGTGAATTGTTCTCATATCATTTTATTGAGGTAACAACATGTGTCTTTCTATATTTTTTTCTTATCTGGTTCCAATTAGTGTAAGATATTTATATTGTCAGTTGAGAGACAAATATGATATCCTTGCTGTCTGGTGATCGCCAGCCAAGACAATTTAGATTCAATTTAAAAATGTTTGCAACATCTTTTTTCCTTCCTTCCTTCCTTTCTTCCTTTCTTCCTTCCTTCCTTTCTTTCTTTCTTTCTTTCTTTCTTTCTTTCTCTCTGTTGTCTGTCTTTCTGTTAGCCATTTAATTGTATATCATATTCAAAAGATCTTGAATAATTTCCTAAGCTTCTAACTAGGGAATAAAACCATTTCCCTGTATTTGTATAGCTCTGTTTGGTTTCCATAGCAGTCAAGGGCAAGTTAGAAAAGGAGCAGGAGAAAGATTTATTTCTAGGTCTAAGCAAAAGCTAAATCCCAGGATAAAAGAAAAAGTCAAGCATAATAAAATGAAGGGAAACTCTAAAGAAATGAAATTGCTGGAGAGGCCTGAACTGAATATGGCTTTTGTTCTCCAAACTCAAAGAGTAATAAATTAGGTGAGAATGCAGGACATCATCTGTGTTATTGAAACTGTACCTAATGCTTGACCAGGGAGCTGAGCAACAATACACAGATGGAGGGCAAAAGATGTACCAAACTACCAGCCAACTGAATGGATAGGGCTGGGAATGTGCACTTGCTGCTGGCATCAGAGATGGAGCTCAGTTTGCTCCAATGTAGTACTGCAAGTTATCACTCCACTTTTGATGCCAACATTGGATGCTCAAACTTAAAAGTTTATCAAGTGTTAGCATTGTCTTTTCAATGCAAATGATAATTTTTTAAAAAATCATTTCTTTCATTGACTGAGAAATAAAACTACCTCATAAAATAAATTAATTTTGCTCAAAAATATTCAAATAGAAAACATTACTATTTCAATGTTATTATTTAAACAAATTCTAAAGAGCTTTGTCTTTCTAAATTCTCAAGCTCAAATTGGGTAATTTGGTCCTATATCAGGTTTCTTTTTAAATTTGTATCTAAATAGTTTTATTTTCTGTTTGTAATCTACTTATTGTCTTTGAATTTTTAAATAGCTTTATCATAAATAGTAATTCTTTAAAATGAATTTAGGCATTACTTAAAATAATCATCAGCTAATTAAAAATGTGTAGGTCCACAGTAAGGTCCAGGTCACAGAAAAGCTCATGTTAAAGGCAGAGAATCATTCTGTGTCACATGATATATCTTTTCTTACACACACTATTCTTTTATGTAGAGAGTACTTGTGACATAAACATCTGGCCATAGAACCTTCCAGTATTTAACATTGTAGGAAATTGTTAGTTTTTGTTTTCTTTATATTCCTCTTTTTGAACCATAACTCTATACGAGCAGTTTTCAGTTTCTTTTTGCACAGTGTAGTTGTAAGAACAAAAACATGGAAAGAAGCTTTACCTTTGCCATACCTCAGACCAATAAAGTCAGAATCTCTGACATCTATGTTTTCTCGGACAACCCCTAGTGGTTATGTGTTTCTAGATTTGAAACTTCTGTGTTAAAGAGAATTCTTTGTAGAAATTATGCAAAGATATATTAACTCTGCACAAGCACAAGCAAATAACAATTCTAATCAATGAAGTGAATAGGAGATATATACATAGATATAGATATAGAGATGATATAGATATAGAGATAGAGATGATACAGAGATGATTCAGAGATGATTCAGAGATGAATCAGAGATGAATCAGAGATGAATCAGAGATGAATCAGAGATGATACAGAGATGATATAACTTGAAACTACTTAGAAATATAACTGTATTGGTCAAGAATCTCTCCAGGTTCATAGTGCAAAGCATTAGAGAAGGGCAGGTTTTCTGGGACCTCCAATTGATAGAACAGATGTATCAAATTAAACATTCTGATTTCTCTGAGATTTAAAATCCCTTCATCAACACTAAGCAAAGGCATGTCAGCTATGTCTGGCTCTTTCTCAGCAGGCTTTTTTTTTTTTTTTTTTCAGAAATACTTAGACAAGCCAATAAAATAATTTCTTGAGAGTTTTTTGAACTCCCAAATTGTGTAAATTCTAAAATCTTACTCCATGAACCCACTTCCATAAATTCAGCATATCACATTTTTTGTTCCTTCTATCACTTTCCAACACCCTTAAAATTCAATTTCATGCATATCCCTAGACTTCTACTTGAATGAATTAGCAAACTCATAAATTGTGTTAGTGGTGTAGTCCAATGTTCTCCCTCATCTGAAGGGGCCTACTCAGCCTTGAGTCTATTTATATGTCAGGAGCCAATGTTCTGCTGTTCCTAAGAGATCTCCACTGTTTTGTCTGACATCTTTAGGGTAAATCATTGCCTCCTCCTCATAGTAGGTAGGATTAGTTTCCCTGAGGACTGCCAGGACAACACCGTACTGAGTGGTATGTGTGGGAATGCATCCTCTTCTATGTGTAGATAAGTAATTTTCTCAGATAGAATGGGTCTACTAGAATCCAATGATTCAACTCTCTCAACACCCTCAGGATCCTTCTTCATTGCCATCCTAAATCACAAAATCACATGTTTTTCCTTTTCTTTAGCTGCTGGAGATGAAGTTTGCCTTATAACTCAACTAATTTTATAATAAGAACTTAACTTTGTTTATCTGAAAGTTGATATCATCTTCCAGATCACACTTAGAAATGATATGCACATAGGAAGCAGGATAATTTTATCACTTAGCTCTATTTAGTGTGTGTTTGTGTGTATCTATGTTGTGTGTGTGTGTGTGTGTGTGAGTAAGAGAGACAGAGACAGACAGAGACAGACAGAGACAGAGACAAAGACAAAGACATAGAGACTATGTAGAAAAGGAGACATTCTTATTTTTTCATAAATGTTCAAAGATTTTATACATGGAATCACTAAATTTCTTACTTCTCCCAAGAGGTATATTAGGTACATTGTTGTATTTATCTTGTGCATCTTTTCTTTGGATAAAACACAAAATGAATAGTCAGTGTCTTTACTGATCAAAGGGTTTGGTTCAGGTTAAAAACTAGCTCCAGATACCACCAAGTCCATCTGAGAAACTCAGGCTTACAATTCTTTATTTTTGCTGTTGTTGATTTTGTTTGTTTATTTTTTGCTTGTTTTTGTTTTATGTTCCAGAACAACTCCAGATACTACAACATGTATTAATTAAGTTCCCATTGCTTAGGCCACCTAATCTATGGAATATGACAAACAAGCCTGAGAGAAGTAGGAGAGACACCACTGTTATTTTAACCATCAGCCCAAACCAAATCTCAACAGATAATACTGAATAAATTTTATAAATCCTATTAAATTTTAGACAGTATCTAAATATTTACCTAGCACATTCTTATAAAACAGTCATGACCTATTAAATAGCTAGTGATTTTCTCTTGTAAAATACTAAAAGTTCAGATTTTCTGTCACATGTGTTTCTTCACATACAATCCTGTTTATGTATTCACGTTTTAATCCTAGTATGACTTTCTCATTTGAGTAATGGCACGGTATATGTTAGATGCGAAATAGTCAAGTTGGAAATCCGATCTAGGCAACCCAGAGTAGCCCCCATTTAAGCTCTTTTATATGAAAAATACCTATGCTTATTTAGAAAGCATATAAAATACTATATTCCCAAGTGGACTACTCAAATATGTTTAGCGTTTATTATCCATCACAAACCATACTCTCTGTTTGACTCTCCATCCTTCCCCTACATCAGCCGCTTTCTCTCTTAGTTCCCTGCATTCTTCTGATAATTTTGTTCCACTACCTCCTCTCGCAAAAGATCTTTATCTCACTCCTCAATTATGGCCCTTTTCTACTATACTGAATTCTGTAAGAAGTCCACGTTAAACGCATCTAAGAGATTTTATGCCACAGTCCACCTATGAGAGAGAGCATGGATATTAGTTTTTCTAGGGCAGGGTTTCCTCAGTCAGTGCAATATTTTTATCCTTAAATTTATTATTTGCCAAAATCCCACCAGAGATCTACAACAGCTGATAAACTTCAGCAAAGTGGCCGGATATAAAATTGACTCAAACAAATCAATAGTCTGCCTTTATATAAATGATAAACAGGCTGAGAAAGAAATTAGGGAAACAACATCCTTCCCAATAGCCACAAATATAAAACATCTTGGTGTATCTCCAACCAAGCAGATGAAAGATCTGTTGGACAGGAACTTCAATCCCTGAAAAAAGAAATCGAAGAAGAGTGATGGAGGTAAGGGGGGGAGGAATGGCATGAGGAACTGGGGGTCGGGGGGACACTGAGAGGAGGGCAATGACTGGAATGTAAATAAATAAAATAGATTATAAAATAAAAGTAAATAAATATTTTTTCAAAATGGAATAGATTGCATGAACCATCCCCAGCTAAACTCACAATTTTGAAATATAAAGATATGTATTCAAAGGTCAGATTCTTTTATGTATTTAAATAGACTAATCATATGACTATTTTATATTAGCATACAACTAAATGTTGAGATATTTAATGTTTAATTAAATGGTTAAACAAATGGTTTAATTGAAGAAAAGAAAATCAGTACTAGGAGAAGAGAGGGAATGTCCCACATTTTAATTTGGTAATTGTTTTGGTTGTATGAAAAGTTAATCATATTTTCAAGGTTCCATAAACTAATGACTTCATCATTAATGGTGGCAACTAAAAGGAAAGACTAATCCAAGAAATGAAGCAAATATAACTACATACACACACACACACACACACACACACACACACACACACATACACATACATACACTAGAAAAAGAGAAGATAATCATTTGTGTTCCAAAATCAGGACTGAAAATCTTTTATAGCAATTACTTAATAAAGAGACCTAATACAAATATATTTAAATTAAAAATAGCTATGCAGTACTACACTAAATTAAATATGAAAAGATCAACTGGAATATCTTCAGTGAGCTCATTTCTATAACTTTTAGGATATTAAACTTATTATCCAAGTTTTTCTGTGGGTTTTTTCATTGGAAATATAAAATCTTAACTGAGTATATTGATAATACAAGCTTTCTGTAAGAGCCTGGTTTAATTTGTATTCACAGAAAATAAAATTAGTCAAATTGTATGTAACCCTCATACATGTAACAAATTTACAGTAATATTGGAAAATAAAAAAGACCTACTTTTTTTCAGATTTTATTTTGTTAAGAGAACTTTGTGGTGCTAAAAATAAGGTATGTTCTTTTAGGTTGAAATGTTCTATAGATTCCTGTTAAATCCATTTGGTCCATAACTTCTGTTAGTTTCACTGTGTCTCTGTTGAGTTTCTGTTTCCATGATCTGTCCATTGGTGAGAGTGGGATGTTGAAGTCTCCCACTTTTATTGTGTGAGGTTCAATGTGTGCTTTGAGCTTTAATAATGTTTCTGTTATGACTGTGTTTGCCCTTGCCTTTGGGACAGAGATGTTCAGGATTGAGACTCCTCTTGGTGGATTTTTCCTTTGGTGAATATGAAGTATCCGTCCCCATCTCATTTGATAGCTTATGATTGAAATTCTATTATACTGAATATGAGAATGGCAACTCCAGCTTGTTTCTTGGGACCATTTTTTTGCAGCCTTTTACTCTGAGGTAGTGTCTGCCTTTTTCACTGAAGTGTATTTCTTGTATGCAGCAAAATGATGGATCCTATTTACATAATCCAGTCTGTTAGCCTGTGTCTTTTTATTGAGGAATTGAGTCCATTGATGTTAAGAGCTACTAAAGACAGATGATTGTTAGTTCCTGTTATTTTTGTTGCTGGAGGTGTTATTATGTGTGTATTATTATTTTCTTTTGGGTTTGTTGTCAACTGTTTAGTTGCTTGTGTTTTGGTGGAGGGGTGTAGTTACTGTCCTTGTGTTGGAGATTTCTTTCCAGCATTCTCTGTAGGGCTGGATTAGTAGAAAGATATTGTTTAAATTTGGTTTTGTCATGGAATATTTTGGTTTATCCATGTATGATGATTGAGAATTTTGCTGAATATAGTATACTTGGCTGGCATTTGTGTTCTCTTAGGATCTACACCACCTCTATCCAGGCTCTCCTGGCTTTTAGTGTCTCTGTTGAGAAGTCTATTGTAATTCAGATAGGTCGGCCTTTATGTGTTACTTTGCCTTTTTCCCTGACCACTTTTAATATTCTTTCTTTGTCCTGTGAATTTAGTGTTTTTATTATTATGTGATGAGAGGATTTACATTTCTGGTCCAATCTATTTGGTATTCTTTAGGCTTCCTGTACCTGTATGGCCATCTCTTTCTTTGGGTTAGGAAAGTTTTTTTCTTTGATTTTGTTTAAGATACTTTCTGGCCTTTTGAGTTGGGACTCTTCACCTTTTTCTATTTCTATTATTCTTAGGTTTAATCTTTTCATTGTGCCCTGAATTTCCTGGATATTTTGAGTTGCTGTTTAAACTTTTTTCTTTGACTGATGTAATTTTCTATGGTGTCTTCTATGCCTGAGATTTTCTCTTCTATCTCTTGTATTCTGTTGGTGATGTTTGCATCTGTAGCGCCTGATCTCTTTCCTAAATTGTCCATCTCCAGGGCTGCCTCCCGTTGTGTTTTCTTTATTGTTTCTATTTCCACTTTGTGTTCTTGAACCATTGTGTTTAATTCCTTCACCTGTTTGATTGTATTTTCCTGTACTTCTTTAATGGATTTATTTGTTTTTTTCTTTAAGAGCTTCTACCTGTTTGTTGTGTTTTCCCATTTAAGAGAGTTCTTTATATCCTCCTTAAAGGTCTCTATCATCTTCATGATTTGGAATTTTAGGTCATTATCTTGCTTTTCATATATGTTAGGGTTGGCAGGGTATGCTATGGTGGAAGAAGTGTGTTCTGATGGTGCCAAATTATATTGGGTTCTGTTGCTTATGATCTTGTGCTTAACTCTGGCCATCTAGTTCTGTCTTGTGTTAACTGTCCCAGGTGTGTCTCTGACTGGAACTGGCCTCCTTGCAAGCAGGTAGAGTTCTGTGACCTGAGTTTGAGCTCGGCTCCTCAGAGGCAGGCAGTTCTGTCTCTTTTTAGTCTGAGCCTCTTGGGTCTCTGGTTTGAGCTAGCCTCTGTGTTCCTGGTTACTGTGGACCTCCTGTGCCCTTGGTTACTGTGGACAAACTGGGAGGCTTGCAGGCTGTAGCATTTTGGCTGGTATTGGGTCTGGCCCAGGTGGGGAAGTGGACAGGAAGGGAGGTGGAGCTTAGGGGTGGGGTGGGGACATAGGTCCTGAGTCTGCTAGGCTATGTGGATGTCCATCTGTCGTGAGTATTTGGGTAAAATTCTGACCAGTGTCCTTGGTCACTTTGGAACTCTTGGGAAGCACACAGGCTACAGAAATTTAGGCGGGTATCCAATCTATTCCATTTTTAAATGTTATATTCCCATTTGAAAATAAAAATCATACACATATCAATATAGAAACTAAACCTATATGAAACTTAAAACCTATATGCGACTTTCAAAGTAATTTTCTTCATTAAAAGACAAAATCTATTATCACAAAAAAGTATGTGGTGGGCATAATTTATCAGCTAATTGTATCATCTTGAACACATGCCCGACTTTTGTGTTGAATCATAAAGCCTAATTTTATGCTATTGCTCAGATTCACTGATAAGGGATATCTTGCCCAGAGCTGGAGAACCTATATGCACTGTCTTATTTAAATTTTGCATTTTGGCACTTAAACCTTGGGGCACATTTCCAACCAAATTGTAAGTAGGAATGATGCCAACATAACAGATGAGCCGAGCATGTCAAAGCCAAGAGGTCATGCTCACATATCAAATGTGTTTACCTAGGGCAGGATTCCCAGTAATAAATCTTCAAACATGTTCAACAAAACTGTGCCAGCATGAAGATGTTCCCCTTCTTTAATGCATTTGAACAAGCACTAACATTGAGTTTAAATTTAGAGAAGCAACTTAGCCACAACCTCATGTTATTTTAAACTGAAGGAAAAAAATAGATGTTATTTAAGACTTTAATAACTGTATCTGTATTGGTTCATATAGTAAGTTTATAATGCTTATATAAACACTATCATATAGAATATGGTATTAATGGCATTCATAATGAATATGAGGTAACTTGCTGAATGCAATCTTAAAGGATATTATAGAAGAGTTCTCAAGTATTTCTCTATTATTTTCCACAAGATATGATAAGGATGTGACTAATAGTTTGCAGCTTTATCTTTGCACAACATTGAAATTAACATTTTCTTGGGGCATTTTGCCTGAAGTTACCATGATGATAATTGTGAAAGCGCAACTTGAAATATTTTAAATGTGTCATTATTATTATTATTATTATTATTATTATTATTATTATTATTATTATATTACTTCGAAGTTGATTTGAAATAAGTTTGTGACTAGGACTTTCATCAGGAAAGCCCCTTGGAGAATGATGTTGTTTGTGAGAAAGGACAAATACATATTTCTAGTTGAAGTTTTACCTACATAACAAAGCCTGCTGTGACTGAGGGTGCTTCACACACACAGTTAAAATCCTCCCAGCCAGTGTTCCCCATAATTTACTAATTGCAAGACACTGAGGTTCAAAGAACACTAAGACCTTAAAGTCACATTAAGATTCACAGAAGCCTTGCCTATGGTTGATCACTCAGTGGCTTCCATTTTATAGATAACATGAGCTCTTAAAGGGCAAAAGTGATCATAAAAATACTTTCATTCCCAAATCAAGGCCAGGTTGTAAACCTATTTGTTTTGGACCAGTTTTTCATTAATATTATTATCATTTCCTGTAAAAATATTTCTATGTTATCAAATAAAACATATCAATTATTTATAGATAATAAAATTCAGGAGATGAGAAGAAAAACTATAATAAGAATATAATATATAAAAATTTATTTCAAGTAATAATTGTGCACAAAGGAAATAACAAGCAGAGCCCTTCAAATCAAATTCAGGTCTCAATGTGTATTTGTGTGTAAATGTGCATGCATTAAAATAAAGTTACCCGAAAACCCAGCAGCAAAATCTGAGTTTTCTCCTTGAGTACATTCTACTATCTACTTTCCAACACCACTCACTTATTGTACAGCTTTCAAGTAGAGAGTATCTTTTAAAGCATTTTACCTTGAAATTTTGGATCATACGAACAAGCACACAAACACACAAATGAGCAAACAAACAAACAAATAGGATCTCTTGGGAAATGGCTTTAGTGGGTAAAAGAAATTTCACCACAAGCCTTTGGACCAAAGTTAAAAATAAAACCTTGTCCAGAGCTTACATAAAAGCCGGAACATTGAATGAATGGTTGCAAAGCCAGAAACTCCTACAGAAATCTAAGGGATAGATAAAGGAGTGCAGTAGGATGCTAAAATGCTAACTGGTCTGAAAGTAGCTACTAGGAATATTAGCTGCTCTCAAAGAAGGTGTATTGTGGGGAATGCCACATAAGGATGTCTTATGACTTACACTGGTGCATTGTGGAATGTGCATGTTGATTTTCCCACAAACAATGTTGCATATACACATTGACATATGTACACTGACACAGTATACAAACACAGGAAATCTGTGTAACTTAAGAAAATTAAAACCATATCAAAGTGTGTCTTGATTGTCTTCTAGGTTCTAACAGGTCACGGCATCATTATGGTCAACTGCAAACAGTTTCTTTTTTTTTGTCTGTATTTTAGAATTTGAAAATACTGTCTAGAGGGATTAACACCTCACCTACACAAGGCTGTAAAGGGTGTCTTTTTCTCCTTCCTCAAATTATTAGCTAGAGCCAGAAATGTTTTTTTATTATTTATTATGTGGCAAGAAATAGAATGCCATCTTCCATATTTGCTTCTGTGTTTTACAGATTACAGAATTATTTGTCATAGATTGCATTGACAACATGTGAATTTCATTTCACTCTGAGGTCCAAGGGCAGTTTATTACTGTTCTGTGCTCATTGCTTTTTACTTTTGTTTTCTTCTCTATAACCTAGAACAATTTTATAAGAGATGTATGGTTGAATATTTTGATAAATTACTAATTTTAATGATTTTATCTTCCTTTTACATTTTTCTCTAATAGTTTCCAACATATGTATATAGTTTTGTGACAATTCTTTTTTTTTCAACTTTTTAAATTTTTATTGGTTATTTTATTTTTATACATTTCAAATGTTATCCCCTTTCCCGGTCCCCCTCCCCAAAACCCCCTATCCCATCCCCTCTCCCCCTGCTTCTATGAGAGTGTTCCCCCCACTCTCCCACCCACTCCCACCTCTACACCCTGGCATTCCCCCACACAGGGGTATCGAGCCTTCCCAGGACCAAGGGCCTCTCCTCCTATTGGTGCCCGACAAGCCATCCTCTGCTACATATGTGGCTAGAGCCATGGATACCTCCATGTATACTCTGCTTGGTGCTTTAGTCCCTGGGAGGTCTGAGGGGTCTGGTTGATTGATATTGTTGTTCTTCCTATGGGGCTGCAAACCCCTTCAGCTCCTCCAGTCCATCTCTTAACTCCTCCATTGGGGTTTCCGTGCTTAGTCCAATGTTTGGCTGCAAGCATTCACATCTGTATTGGGCAGGCTCTGGTCAGGGGACAGTCATAACAGGCTCTTGTCAGCAGGCACTTCTTGGCATCAACAACAGTGTCTGGGTTTGGTGTTTGCAGAAGGGGTAGGTCCCCAGATGAGGCATTCTCTGGACGGCCTTTTTGTCTTCAGACTGTGATGAACTTTTTGTCCCTGCATTTCCTTTTGACAGGAGCAATTATGGATTAATAATAACCCATCTCTCAACCAGCGGCCGTGCCTATCCACTGGATATGGTTGCTACAGGTTCTAGCTCCCCTTTGTTGGGTATTTCAGCTAATTCCATCCCTGTTGGGTCCTGTGAACCTCTTAGGTCCCTGGCATTTGGGACTTTTAGTAGCTCCCCACCCCCCCAGTTCCCCATCCCCAACTGCTACACAACTCTGATCAATTTCCTGACCTCTGTACTTCTCCTCCATCTCCTCCCACACCTGATCCCGTCCCCCTTTTCCCTCTCCTCCCCTCTCCCTCTTTAGTTTTGAATGTAGAATTGTGAGTTATTTGTCTCTAGTAATAATCCTTCTTTTCCATTGGCAATATTTGAAAATTCATAACGTTGTTATTTTTAGTTAGTTAAGTTTATTTTAAAGTGATAATAATTGTGAGGAGAGCTGGGCTTGTAGCTCAGTCACGACGGTGTTGACCTCATATGAACAAATCCCTAACTTTAATTCCCAACATTCTCAGCAAAACTGGCCCCATAATCAGAGACTCAGTTTCATAGCACTCTGGAGGCTTGGCTGAGCACCAAGAGTTTCGCAACAGCCTTGACACAAAGCTCTTTCACCTAGAAATGTCAATAGTAGTGATAAAGCAATAGGTATGAACTCTTGTTTCTCTCTGTCCACTGTGTGATTTATAACTTGTCCTTAATACGTCTTCTCATTGTTAGCCATGCCAAGGGTTTCCGTGTTCTGTCTCTCTTCCCCTGGAATTTTCCCTGGTCTGTTAAGGGAAATGTGGTTTTTTTGTTTTGTTATTTTTTTTAAGTTGTTGTTGTTGTGTTGTTTGTTTGTTTTGTTTTCTTTCACTGTAATGAGGTAGGTACTCCTCTGATTCTGTCTTTTTACAACTCTTGAAGCCTTTTCTCCTTTGTGAAAGTTATTAAAAACGCATGATAAACATCTGTTCATAAAAAGCATTCAGTGACTCTTTGTGTAAGGAGGACTAGACTTGATGGAGCTGAATTGTTCTTCCACATGTAATTTAGATACTTTATTGGAGAGATGTTTTTGAGATCTTAGTAGTTTTTAAACTAATATATTTTTTGTTAGAAAATGAATATATCAAAACTCCCATTTTAAATTAGAAATTGTATACTTTTTTGCAAATATTGCATATCAGGTATTTAGGAGAGAAAGATTACTTTACAGGTTTTAAATATAAAGTATTGATTTATTATATAAATAGATACCTATATTATTAAGTTTATTTTTTATTTTTTGAAGTTTCAATTATTTTGAATAATGTTTATATTTATTCCTTTCATAAATATTCTCTGGGTATAGTTTAAGAAAATGTAATTTGGTGACAAGTGGTATGAGCTTTACAAAGTAGCTACTTACATATACATACATTTCCAATTGCATAAATAAGTAGTTTCAAATATCTCAAAACAACTTTTTCTTGAATTATTTCTACACACACACAAACACAAACACACATACACACACACACACATTTTTCCTTACATAGATTAAGTAATTAATTAAAACTAATGAATAGGATTCATTTTCTCAACACTATACTAATCTTACGCTAGAAATTCTTTCTTAAAAAATCAGTATCTATAGACTGAAAGAAGCATGAAATCCAGCCTCTCTGTGCTTTTAAATAAGCCTAGTATAATTTTAGGGAGAACATAGCATCATTGTTCTATTAGCTCTGTTGAACTGATATGAGAAACATTAGAGATAGATGCATATGGTATGGGAAAGTCCAGAGAGTTGAACTGAAATATACAAAGTGTGTAACACCTTTCCCCAACAGACTCCTCAAAGTTGCCTTGGAGTTGCTGTAGAGCAAACAGTTTGCTCCCAGTCTTCAATGCACTTTATTTAGTTAGTAACAAATCACATATTTAAATGTACAGGACCTTTTATTAAAGGAGAGCCTATCTGCGAGATGTGAAGAAAGCACTGGTGATATCTGCAAGGATGTTCAGAGCATCAGAGCACTATTCCATCTCCAGGAAGGATGAGAAAGGAGTGCAGTCTCGTCCGAAGGAAACGTTAGCATGGCAGTAGGAAAAGTCCTTAAGACAAGAATGTCTTCCAGAAGAGTATTTGCCAGGGATTATTTAGGGTAGTAAACTCATCTTTCTCGGTGATTTCCTGGGAACAGCTGTAGAAAGTCTCATTCTAGGAGACTGATTTCAGGACTTCCTCAAACAGCCACTGAGAATCCTTTTCTCCTGTGTCCCTAACAGTAAGAGATATGACAACAGATTTCATAGCTAATGACTCATTACATCTCTCATAGTCCTTCCTCCTAGCTGCTAATAATAAATCATCCCCACCCCAAATCTCTATGGATATTTTGCCTACAATAGACCTATCAGAATGATGGATTCAAGTAGGAGCATACTTTTGGGGTGTTCTATGAAGGAGTTTGGTCTCCTTGTGGATGAACGAGTTGGGATGAACTGAATACAAGGATATTTTCCTTCCTGCCAGGCAAGCTGCCCTCTACTTGAATCAGTTAATGTGAAATTTAAAACTGAAAGCTCTTTAAATAATTGGGTAGAAGAGTGCTACTCTCCATTTTGTGTTACACTTTAAAATGCTTCTATTTAATGTATTATTTATGTTTTGTTATGTAGTGAGGATTGAAAACTATCTCAAAACCACAGTAGAAATTCAATGTCCAAAGCCAGTGAGCTTATTACACTTCTGACAAATATCATGCAGTTAGAATGTCCCTTTTAAAGAAGAATTTAACTTTACATCTGATTGGATCAAGGCTTTAAAAGCTTTTTTTTTCTTTACTTTCTTTGTTTCTTTCTTTTTTTTTTGGAAAGCAAATCGACTTGCTCAGGGGTCCCTTAGAATTTCTAAGTTTTAATCATGGAGGGCAAGACATTCTTGCCTAGTTTCTTTCAATCTTCAGCCCTGGGAGAGAAGGATGGAAGGATGTAGAAGCTCTCGGGACTCAGCTGACTCAAAGTGCCAGAAAAGACAAATTATAGCTTTAAAGGGTTGGGAAATAGTCACCAAATGAATCAGCCTTGTTCAGGTGATAATAGTGATGGCTGAAAGATAAGCCACCCCAGGGAGACTCCCGCCAGCAGCTTGAAGGTTGAGGACAAATCTTCAGGAAGATGTGTCTAACAGGCTGAACTCACAGTGAGTCAGGAAAAAATATTCCTATGAAAACTATGCATAGCACTAGGCTATGCTGTTTCAGGATGATTAATCAAGCAGGATTTAAGTTAGTACACTGATCTTAAACTGTTGTTGACAATTTTTTCTTTTTAACAAAGGAATTGTAGTCTTTTTTTTCCTCCCTAATTTGAGTTGACTTAATTTCTGAAAATAATTTTAAAAAAACACAGAATTTGCTGAATAATATTCTACTAATAACATATTATAAAATCATATACATGTTTGCTAAGAATAGATATTTTCATTTTTGTGCTCTGTTTTAGTTTTTTTTGTTGTTGTTGTTGTTGATTAGAAATAGACTTTGTCCATACAATACATTCTGACTATTGATTCCCCTACCCCAGCTCTTCCAACTTCCTCTTTGCTTGTCCTCCTATTAGAATGAAGATCCTTTCTATCTATGCTTAGAAAACAGAAAGATTAATAATAATAATAATAATAATAATAATAATAATATAATACAAAAGCATTCAAATTGGACTAGGACTCAAAGATACTAACAGAAGATAAAGATCCAAATTAAAAAGCTTAAGAAATACATATAAATGCAGAAACACACAGATGCTTACACAGAAATCCCATTACAACACAAAAGCAAAAGCCATAGTATTAATTAATATGTATGTAAGTTACCTTTAAAACAAATAGCAGAAAGAAAGAAAAGAAAAGAAAAGAAAAGAAAAGAGAAAAAGGCCCACTGCAACATTAAAAGATAAATAAACTCCAAAAATGACACCGGGCTTGTTTTATTTGGTCCATCTCCTACTAGGCATGGGGGCTACTCTTGAGAGGGTTTTGTTTCCCCAGTGAGACTCTCTTGGAGAACCCATGTAAATTTTTATATTACTGATAAGCATGTATTTACTTACAAAGTGGAAGACGGGAACACATACACACTTGGGATGTTGAAATGAAAATCCTGGAAAAGCAAAAAGGAAAAGAAAAGGCAAAAGCTATTCATTCACTGTTAGAATTCACAAATGATAGGTCAATGAATGCATCCAGGCGACGCCCTGCTAAGTCAGAAAAGGTCGTACAGTGGGACTCTACCTCAATGACTAAGAAAGAGGGAAAGAATAATCAAAAGGCAAGCATATTGCTAAAGGTGTAGACGAGTTGAAGGGAAAAGAAGGAAAAGACATAGAAAATGAAGGCTATACTTTCCTGTTTCAAGTTGTAATTTCCATGTTTTACATTTAAATCATAGTTATTATCATCACAATTATTATAATTATTTGTGTATAGACTAACACACCTGGTACTTGCTATACCTCAGTGGAAGGCAGAAGGCATTTTTCCGGATTCAACTTTTTCTTTCTACTGTGGGTTCCCGGCTCAGGAATAGAGCTAAGAGATTAGGTTCGTGCAGTAAGCACTCATATCTTTTTTTTTTTTTTTTTGGTTTTTCCAGACAGGGTTTCTCTGTGTAGCCCTGGCTGTCCTGGAACTCACTCTGTAGACCAGGCTGGCCTCGAACTCAGAACTCCGCCTGCCTCTGCCTCCCAGGCGCTGGGATTAAAGGCGTGAGCCACCACTGCCCTGGCCCACTCATATCTATTGAATCACTTGCTAGGCCAAAATTTTTGCATGTTGTAAGATGGTCAAGTGCTTCTCTGCCTTTTGGCTAAGATCAAGTGTAGGATGGTCACGCTTGGGAAGGAAAATATAATTTGAACTAAAAGTAATAATAAAAGAAGCAGTGGAAAACTATATACAGAATACTACATATTGAATTTGATAAGATAAAACCCACAGATCTCCATAATTGATTGTCTGCTTCCATTTTCTCAGTTAACTTAAGCAGTTGAGTTCTTTCCTGGAATACAAGATATTATATAAATTATTCACACAGTTCAGGAAAAGCTCAGAAAAAGTAATCGTATGTGGTTCAGGCCACTTTAGAACTTAAATATTTAAGGTCACATTGATCTTATTTATACTGAAAACATATTTCTTAAGGAATCATAAACATATTTTTGTGAATTTATTCAGAAAATAGTATTTACTGAGAATAAGAATTTGTTTTATTAGTGAGTACGTCTCTTCTTTTATGGAGTTCATATTCTAATAGATGGAAACAAAATATTCAGTGATAAACTTGAGACATGCAAATGTACAAAAGGAACTTGAGTAATGAATTTAGATAATCCAGATGCTAGCAAGCTGAGAAAGATAGGGCCTGAGATGTCTTGTAATGTTAAATGAAATGGCTATGAAAAACGTTTTTGTTAAAGTGATATAAGAGACCAGTTTTGATGAATATTTAAAAATCATTTTGAACTTCTAATATAGGCATGAATCATATCCAGTTTCTTCCTGCTCATATATCCACTTTCATTAAGTTTCATTAAAATTTTTGTGAAAAGAGGCCTTGCAGATGAAATAATATTCTCAGTGTCTCAGGTACAAAACTAACTTTTGATAACTCTGCATCCTGCACTTTTGATGTGTAAGTTCTAAGGCTCCTACTCACAGACTGTTCTCTCTCACTTCAGAGAAGTCAGCCTGAGAGAAACAGCTGAGTCATCTCAGAATTTTCATGACAAAGACCTAGGTAATGTGGCCAGAAAAAGCAGGATTCCGGGCAGAATTAGTTCACAGGTGCAGTAGACTTACCTGCAAGTGAAGAAGACTGCTTAGGAGCTTTTCCATAACTGCCATTTTATTCTTAGTCAGCACATGGTAGAGTTTAAAATGAAAAAATGAAGACCTTCTTGAACTTGTGTTATGAGAACAACTTCGTTATACTAAAACCAGAAATTGGAGTAAGTTTACACTTGTGAAATTTAATTTTTAAATTTGTGTCTTTCAAGTATGTACGAACACCACTATGGTTGTCTATAAAAATATCTGAAATGTTTCTTTCCCTCAGAAGCTAAAATGAAATATATAACAGGATACATCAAATATTACCATATATCTTATTTTGTTTGCTTTTAATTAACATTTTACCTTAATGTTTAATCTGTTTATGTCTACAATGTGATTTTTAGGTGTCCATGAACATATATGAGCATGAATGGGAACATATCTGTGTCATAACTCACATGTAATGTTGAGAGGAAGAATTCCTATGTCGACTTTCACCTTCTATATTGTTTGAGTCATAGTTTGATTTTTTTCTACAGTAAATATCCATCTGGCTGGCTCAGAAGTCTCCAATAAGTCTTCTGTCTCTATAACCCATCTACCCATCTACTAAAAGGGATGAGACTATAATTTCATGAAATAATATCTGATTTTACATGGGTTTTGGAGGAGATTCAAAGTCAAGTGCTTACACCTATATGAATAGCAATTACCCAATGAAACATGCCCTCAGTCCTAATTTGCTTTCCTTATATATATTAAAGTGAGATATCAGGGTTGCCTTTTATTGGTGAGCATTGAGAACACTTTTTTTCCCATTTCAATTTCATAAAGAAGTAGATTTTGTAATTTGTTAAATTTGAGTTTTCATTTAAAGTTTTATATCACCATAAAATTCCATGGATTTTCTAAATAGAATGTCACCTTGATTTTGTTAAATTGTATGCTGATTGAGTTTAGGCAATTACAAAGCTTATGTTACAATGATGTTGTATTAAAAGATATAACCTTACTTTGTAATTATTTTGGTGTGTTTTCTTCACAACACAAGAGAGCCTCCTTTTCTGGCTTAGTATCACTCTATTCTGTATTTTATGGAACATGTCCTTTTCCTCATATTCATATCAATGGACATTTATTACATATCCTCCCTAATATGAATAAACCTGCAATATGTATGGTCACAAAGTAGTTCTTCACTTAATTTCCCGTAGATACACAAGCAACCGTGAATCATATATCAAAAGCCTTACCAGTATTTGATTAGTTTGTATTTATCTGTATACTTTTCTGTCAGTTGCAAAGAGTAGCTTCCATGATGAGGGATGAAGACTGTTATTATCCAAGAGTAAAATAGCTTTTGTGTAGTTAAAACTTGTGCTGCTTTAGGTTCTCCAAGAACCATGACTTCAACAGCCCTGTGTAGTAAGCTAGGTTTCTAGTACCAGGCATGGTTTCTCTCATGTTTAGTGGGTCTTAAGGCCAAGTAGAATGCTGTTAGTTACCCCCAAAGTATAGATGCCATTGCTACACTCTTTGGGTTGTTGTGCCATGCTGATTGTTATTGTGTTTCACAGGCATTACAGCTGAGTAGGAGCTTTGGTTGCTTCCCTCCTCTGGAAGTTTGCATCACACCTTCTAGTGTAATGAAAGCTAGTCCACTAGGCTCAGATGCTCTCTAGGACCTACATCCTAGGTATTGGGACATACCTCCTACATCCTGGGGTCAAGCAAGGAAAATAACAATAACAAAAACAAATGTTTTGGGAGTCCATTGGAAAATCCTGATAAAGAAAACAATAACAACAACAAAAAACAAAGCAAAACAAAAGAACAAAATGGAACAACAACTCAAAACAGACTTATCTTTCCTGATGTGTAAACCTTTAAATAATTTCATTACTGTTGTTTGTTCTTCAGCCTTTATATCATTTGAAATTTATACTTGTATACATTGTGTCTTGGTAATATTTACCTGTGATTCCCATTTGCAACACTATTCAATGTACTTCATTTTCTGACTCTTCCAACCTCATGGCTCCCTTTTAATAAATTGTTCTATTTATTATTTAAGACACTGAGCTTGCCTATGGATATGAACATGAGTTTCCCACTCGAGTATGAGAAGCCCATCAGTGGCATCATTCACAATGAAAAGTGACGTTCCCTCTCTCAGCTGTTGTCAATTGCTAATAGCTCCTTTACTAGTTGTAGTGTTCCAGTAACCCCTCCATATTCTGCTGGAATATTTGAATTCTCTTCATCTTGTCCAGGTCTTGTGGAGGTAACCATCACTGCTGTAAATTGAGGGATACAACAGCCATGTGTCCAGAGGACATTATTTCAAATCACTCTTGCTCTTGCTCATCAATTCTTTATTCTCCCTTTTCATGAGCATCCTGAGTCTTGGGAAGGGGAAGTGCATATAAATGATCCATCTAAGGCTAAACATTCACAATTGCTTTTTCGGGACACTTTGAAGAATAATTGTTCTTTGTATTAACCACATTCCACTACAAAAGGAAGCTTCTCTGATCAAGGTTGGAAATCTATGGATGCAAACAAAAGTATTTAGAAGACACACAAGCCAACCATACAGAAAAATAGTAGCAATATATTCTCTCTTAGTAATGGTTCCATCAAAGGGCTTTAACCATAACTAGTGCAACTTAAAAAAAATATCTTCTGTGAAGCAAGACTTTAACCCAAACAAGAGAGTATTTGGTTTCCATTTTAAAATCTTGCCACTGTTGCTGCAGTCTGCAAAGCAGCAGTAGTGGCATGATTGATTAAAGATATATTCTAGCATGTATGGTCCAGTTCTGAGTAAGAGTATTGATATCTTTAGTAAACAAATTTAAGCTAATCTCCAATCAGCTTCCAAATAAATGAGAATCTGACTATGGATATTTTATTTAGCTTTGACAATTACTGAAGGATAATCCCTAAAGTAATCTTGTAACTTGTTGCCCAGCTACCTCCTCAACAGTGTACCCCAGATACTTGCTGTTTTTTCTGGCCAAGTAGTCAAGGTCTATCTCCCCCCAGGGCGCCTTTCTCTTCTCCCAGAGTTCTTCTCCCTTTACCTCTGGTCTCTCCTCCTCCAACCAGGTCACTCTAATCTCACCTACCTCTATTTCGTCCAGTAATTGGCTATGGACAATTTTATTTAACCTATAGTTTTAAATCAAGGAACAAGGTTTGCACAATAAAAGCTTGTAAACAGGAGGGGTCAACCACCAGTTTAGACCTTTAGGCATAGGATTTAGCATTACATTACATAACAATAGACAAACCTCAACAGAAACCTTTCTTCCCTAGTCATCTATACACAGGTTTTCATAGTGCCTGGATCAATTTACATTTTTAACAGAGTGTAGTATGTGAATTCCCATTTCTTAGTGAGAAGACATTTTAACGTATCCTGGCTTTACAGAGCACATACCAATGAAGTGTATCTCTATTAGTGGGCCTTGTAGCTCCTTTTCCTACTTACTATTGTGTGGATGGAGATGAGGTATAACCAGACAGCATTCTGCCCTGTTCATGTTTTTCCTCCTTGTTCCCATGTCTTACCTAATGAAGTCTGAGTCAAAAAGATCCCTTTATCCTGTTAATTGCTTCCTGACAGAGTCTTTTATCACTGTAAAGGAAATGTAATTGAGAGAAATGCTGGGGATTGGTCTGTTGCAATGTATACAAATTCTAAATTCTGAACCCCAAGATCAGGTTGCAATCCAGACAGGTGAGCTAGCCTTTGTTGTGTAAACCTTGCTCTCCAATTTAAAAATCTTGGTTGATAAAAGGCTAGAACCTGTTGGGTAGGAGAGAGATGAAGGCTGGACCAGAGAATCAAGCCAGGGGTCTCTAGACAAACCAGAGGGAGACAGACAGAGAACATGGGGAGAGGAAGAGGATTTCATGAAAGGAGATGGGCCATGAACATGTCTCAGGGAAGTGCATCCTGAGAACAGGCTGATGGAGCAGAAACAGCCTGGGCCACTCACAAACCGCAAGTAACAGTGGGCATATGATTTCAATATAGGATACTATAGCACAAAATCTGCCCAATCTAGGCTCATAGCTTATAAATAACATGCCAGGATTCTGTGTCTTTTATACAGGCTAGCCAAATGAATAATTCTTTTACATACATGCATATTAATGTGCTTCTCTCTCTTTCTCTATTTCTTCCAACAACTTCTGCCTTAGTTTGTGTTTCTATTGCTGTGAATAGACCATGACCATTGCAACTCTTAAAAAGGAAAACATTTAGATGGGGTAAGCTTACAGTTTCAGAGGTTTAGTTCATTATCATCATAGCTAGAAGTATGTCAGCATGCAGGAAGACATGGCACTGGAGAAGAAGCTGCGAGGTATACACCTAGATCCCATGCAGCAGGAGAAGACTATGAGCTGGTAGGCCTGGCTTGAAGACCTGAGACCTCAAAGCCTACTTCCAGTGACAGCAAAGTCATGTTTACACCAGCAAGGCCAAGCCTCCTAATAGTGCCACTCCCTGTGAGCCTAGGGAGACCATTTTCTTTCAAACAACCACACTTTCTTATACTCTTTTTTAAGAGTATGTTGTCTAGTTTAGTAGAAGTGTGATATATTAATATAATTATTATAATCATATAATAATTATATAAAATATTAATATATTTGTCATAGTTATTTTCTTATTAATATGCTAATAATGGGTAATATGATATTTACCTTGTTTTCTTGGATCTCCTTAAAGCATTTTTATACAGAATGTTATTTTCTCTGGAAATTTCTATGTAGAAAATACCTTTGAAGAGTCATGCTTGGTCACCTTTCTTAGCCTCAACATTGCAAACATGTCTAATAGAAAAAAATAATCTTAAGAGTAAATAAGCAGGAAACATATTCTTACTTTGCTTGTTTTGAATTTTGAAAACCACTTTTCTAATCACATGGAAAAATCTACATAGTAGCCCTTATTTTCTTTGAAACTTGACTGTTTTGGCTTCCTGGTTGGGTAAACTACGGGAAAATTTTGTCATGTATGCTTACTAGACATGGATCAACGTTGCTACATCTTTGAAGACATTCAATGTACTTTTGTATACAAAACCCACATTTTTACTCTATTGACTCTAAAAAATTTCTTCCTAAAGCATCAAGAATTGACATGAAATTATGTCCGAAATTTTTCCTTAGTTGATAATGTAGTTTTATAGCTTTGAAACAATACATACAGATTTACTTTTTGAAAAATCTGGCATATACAAGGCAGTGGATGTGTTACATGTCTCAGGTTAATAAATAAGAAGCTCAAGTATTATACCTTATAATCTCTGTGCATTTCCAATTCTTGACATGCTGATAATAAACATCTTTTTTTTTTTTTTTTTTTTTTTTTTTATGTTTTTGCTCTGAATACATAGCCAGGAACTACTCTTCAGTAATCTCCCATTCCATCTTTTATCTGTGTATTTGAACTCTAATACTGGCTGGATCAAACACTTTTTTTTATCAATAAGATGAAAAGGTTTCCCATGTGTTATTCTCATTTTAAAAATAAACCAGTTCATTCTGAAGATTAGAGACCAAATGGAGAGCAGAAATCAGAGCATTAACTGAGTTCTGAATACTTGTTAAAGGTGCATATTTTATGTAAACTTGAGTCACATTGCATAGAAACTTGTTCTTTTGAATAGAGAAAGGCAAGATTAGATTTAAAATCATAATAAAACTTCATCATTAAAGTACTATCACTAAGCAGCACTTGTGCAGCCTTTTGGTCAAAATGACTTTTCCATGTGTTTTTTGCTGTTTAATGACACAATTAAAACTTTACCTTTGTTTATTTAACTTTTTATTTAGTTACATCCCATATGTTGCCCCACCCTCTCAAAGTTCCTCCATCCATCCCCCCTTTCCTTTGCCTCTAAGAGGGCAGCAACTCCTCCCTCCCCCCCTACTTCCCCCTCCTTCTCCCCAGTGCATCAAGTCTCTGAAGGCTTAGGTGCAGCCTCTCCCACTGAGGCCAGGTATGACAGCCCTATGTCTGGGGCCTTGGACGAGCCTGTGTATGCTATTTGGTTGAAGAATCAGTCTCTGGTAGCTCCCAGGGGTTCAGGTTAGTTGACGCTGTTGGTTTTCCAGTGGGATTGCCATGTGCTTCAATCGTTCCCCTAACTATTCCACAGAATTCCTAATCTCAGTCAAATGTTTGTCTGTGGGTATCTGCATCTGTCTCAGTCAGCTATTCGGTAGAGTCTGTCTGCTATGCTAGGCTTCTGTCTCCATGCACAATATACCATCATTAGTAATGTAAAGGGATTGGTGCTTGCCCATGGGATGGGTCCCAAAATGGGCTGGTCGCTGGTCAGTCATTCAGTTAGTCTCTTCTTCATCTTTGTCCCTGCATTTTTTGTAGACTGGACCAATATTGGATCAAAAATATTGTCAGTATGTTGCTGTTCCCATCCCTCCACTGGGGGTCCTGTCTGACTACTGGAGGTGGTCTCTTCAGCTCCTATATCCCAACTATTGGGCATTTCTGCTACGGTAACATGCGTTGACTCCCGGGTCTCTGAGACATCCCAAAGAATCCCCCTCTCCCCAACCCCTTGAAGCTGCATATATCCATTTATTTTTCTGGCCCTCTGAGACTCTCTCTTTTCTCTCCCCATGCCTGATCCTGTCTTCCTATTCCCCTACCCCTCTTCTCACCCACCCAAAACCCTCCCTGCCTCTGTCTCCCATGACTACTTTGTTCCTCCTTCTAAGTGGAATTCAACTGTTCCTGTTTAACTTATTTTGGTCTGTTTGGTGTATCATGAGTATTCTGAATTTTGGCTAATATACACTTATTAATGACTATATATTATGCATGTCCTTTTGAGACTGGGTTACCTTCCTCAGGAAGATATTTTCTCGTTCCATCCATTTGATTGAAAAAATTTATGATGACTTTGTTTTTCAAAGCTGAATAGTATTCCAGTGTATGAATGAACCATGCTTTCTGTATTCTTTCTTCAGTTGAAGGACATCTGGATTGCTTTCAGTTTCTGACTATTATGAATAAAGTTGCTATGAACATAGCAAATCACATATCCTTGAGGTATGGCGGAGCACCTTTTGGCTATATGTCCAGGAGTGGTATAGCTGGGTCTTCAGAGAGAAATATTTCAAATTTTCTGAGAAATAACCAGGTTGAATACCAGGGTGGTTTTACCAGTTTGCAATTCCAACAGCAATGGAGGAGTGTTCCCTTTCTTCACATCCTCACCAGCATGTGCTATTGCTTGATTTTTTAATCTTAGTGATTCTGATTAGTGGAGGTGGATTCTCAGGGTTGTTTTGATTTGCATTTTCCTGATGACTAGGGACTAAGGATGGTTATCACTTCTTTAAGTGCTTCTAGGCCAGTTGAAATTTCTCTGTTGAGAATTCTCTGTTTATTTCTGTACCCCATCTTTTGATTGGATTATTTAGTTTTTTGGACTCTACCATCTTGAGTTTTTTTTATGTGTTGCATATAGCCCTCTCTCAGGTGAAGGGTTAATGAAAATCTTTTGCTTATGGATGGGTAGAATTAACATAATGAAAATGGCCATCTTACGAAAAGCAATCTACAGATTTGGTGCAGTTCCCACCAAAATCCCAACACAATTCTACACAGATCTTGAAAGAACTATTCTCAACTTCATACAGAAAACCAAGTAATCCAGGATAGCCAAAATGATACTGAACAGTAAAAGAATTCCTGGAGGTACCACCATTTTTGACCTAAGTTGTATTCCAAAGCAACAGAAATACAAACTGCATGATATTGGCATAGATAGAGACAAGTGGATCAATGGAATTAAATCTAACACCCAGAAACAAAACTATACATCTATGGACACTTGATTTTTGACAAAAAATACAAAACCATACAGTGCAAAGAAGAAAGCATCTTCAACAGTTGGTGCTAATCTAACTGGATGTCTTCATGTAGATGAATGCCAATAGATCCATATTTATCACGCCTAGCAAAACTCAAGCCCGAAAGGATCAAATACCTCATTGTAAAACCAGACACATTGAATCTGATAGAAGAGAAAGTGGAATACAGACTTGAATGCATTTGCACAGGAGAAAATTATCTTAATAGAACATCAATGGCTCAGGCACTAAGGTCAAGACTTAATAAATTTGACCTCATGAAACTGTAAGGCAAAGAACACTGACAGTAGGACAAAATAGCTGCCTACAGATTGGGGAAAGATCTTCACTAATCCTTCATTTTTTTCTGTATAGCAAATAAAATCATGTTTCAGCTCATGAAAACATTATTTTTATAAATTTTACATCTTAGCAACAACTGAGCAGCAAGCACAAACATGCGCGTGCACACGTGTACACACACACACACACAAGAGAGAGAGAGAGAGAGAGAGAGAGAGAGAGAGAGAGAGAGAGAAAGAGAGAGAGAAAGAGAGAGGAGTCAAAGTGTGAGAAAGTCATGTGTTCTTGATTTGTTTAACGTTTTGAGGATGAAGAGTTAAGGGGGATGGTTTCTATTTACTACTAATATTTCTGAATATTGAGGACAGGGGAGGTTATAAAACATAAGTGGTTTAACATTGTGTCTATTTGGCCATTTCAGAGTTTTTTCTCACATTGATAAGCAATGTGAATTTCATATTGTCATCTTTTGTACTTCGTTCTCTTCCTTTTATAGATTTTCTCAGTAGAATTCCCCCATTGTTTTCTACAGTATGCATCACCTTTTCTGTTTCTGTGTCAATGGACTTCACTAGTGGTTGTTCTTTTAGGTGACACTGAAACATATCAAAACCCCTCATACCCTGCCAAGCTATATCATGACCATAAACTGCAAACACTATGAAGAAAAACATTTTGCCTTGCTTCCAAAAGTCACTAAGACCTCCACTGAATGGTATCTCATTAACCTGTTTGATGCTTTTATCTGGATGTCTTTCTGCTCATTCACATTCGGAACAGCATTTTCTCCTATGTTATAATTGTCAAGGAGGCTTGATTTGCCGGCATGTTCACCTTTGAATGTTGGGATAAGCAATTAGTTGACTTCTTTTGTTGTTAATGAGTTTGTTGTTCCTTGGTTAGTGATCCCAATTCATAATGAAAAATGCTTGTCAAGAAAGGTAGATAGAGAATAAAGATATCTTGTAATTTGCTTACCAACACACATTTATTAGAAGATCAAAACCAGCTGTGTAAAGGGCCCCTTTTATCCCTGTAAAATAATTTTCCTTTCTTGAACAGTAGATAGTTTGGAAATTTACTCATTATGCTAATTTTAATGCACACAAATGCACACACATATTCGAGAAACCCTGACACTCTGGATAAAGCTGTTATAAGCACTGCATTCAGCTTTTTATTCCAATAGAGGAAGTACACTAATCATACACCATTTTTATTTATTTTTCACTCATACATCACAATCTGACTGCGTTTTCCCCCTCTCCCCCTCCAGTCCTCCTCTCCCTTTCATCTCCTATTCTTTGGATCTACCCATCCTTCACCTCCCCTCAGATAAGAGAAGGCTTTCCAGGGACATAAACCAAATAGGGCATAAAAAGCTACAATTAACTCAGGAACATATTCTCTGATCAAGGGTTGATTAGACAACTAAGAAGGAAGAAAACAGTCCTGAAGGCAGGCAAAATATGCAGAGATGGCACCCGCTCCCACCATTACGAATCCCCTATGGCTAGAAGTCTTTAGGGTCACTCTTGTAGATTTCATGGAGTTTCCATTGCATTAGGTTTCTACCTCCATCCTGTAATCCTCACCCCTCAATACCAGTTGTATCCCTGTAATCTCTCCATTAACTTTCATCACCTGCTCCCTCCTTTTCCCATCCCTACCTGCCCCTAGTTTAACTGGGAAATCTATTCTATTTCTTTCCAAGAAGAACCACATATCCTTCTTAATCCTTCCCTTTTGCTTAGCCTCTTTAGCTGCATTAGCTGCTGGGTGAAGCCTCTCTGATGACAGTTATGATAGACCTCTATCTGCAAGTATGTCAGATATCATTTATAGAATCTGGGAAGGGTCCTTCCCATGAGAGGCAGTCTAAAGGCTTCTTTTTAAAGCATCAATATTGAATTAATTATGATATTAATGTCACAAGCATAGGTCTTGCGATTTGTTGTCGTCATTGTCATCGTTTTAATTGATGGGGAAAAGCATGGACTGAGTTTCTATTTGACATTAGCAATATTTCCTATATATTGTTCTTTGGGAATCTTTGCATAGCTTCTACTTAATTCCATGCCAATTGCTCTTTCCCATGTTGTTGTATAGGTGGACACACAGCTAATTTAATCAAACAGAAACATTCATAAGTTGAACATTTTAACTGCAAATATTGGAACTATTTAAAATTCAATGTAACTTAAAAAAATATATCAAGAATCATCTGACTTTTCATGCTTCTGTCCAATCCCTTGTTCTGGTTACATAGACCTGTGTATCCACAGCCTCTCTGACACACATTCCCTTGTTCTGGTTACATAGACCCGTGTATCCACAGTCTCTCTGACACACATTCCCTTGTTCTGGTTACATAGACCCCTGTATCCTCAGCCTCTCTGACACACATTCCCTTGTTCTGGTTACATAGACCTGTGTATCCACAGCCTCTCTGACACACATTCCCTTGTTCTGGTTACATAGACCCCTGTATCCACAGCCTCTCTGACACACATTCCCTTGTTCTGGTTACATAGACCTGTGTATCCACAGCCTCTCTAACACACATTCCCTTCATCCCATTCCATTTTCAAATCCACACAGAGGTGCTCAGGAAAGTTTTTCTGGCATTACTGACTTATCTATTTGGGCATGGTGAGGTTGCCAATACTAAGTAGTTTACTTAAAAATATTCAATAAATATAATCTACTTCTCAGTAACAGAATGCAACATGAGCCCAAGGAAAGAATAAACAGTCTATGGTTGTGTACAATGTATAGAAATTTTCATTAACTAATAATTAAAAGGAAAGAAAGAATTCTATCTTCTAGTTATTGAATTTTTGGTTCTTCCACAATAAATATATAAAGGAGGATCAGGGCTGTCACATTAATAGAGTTAATATGTTAGACCTGTTGATCTATTCTTTGTAAGTCATATCAACATTTCAAAGAAATGGTCTGTTATGATTTTGGAAGTGAATTAACTTATAGTGCTTTCATCATGAGAATATTGTAAATCACAATGAATGTTTATGTATGTGTTATGTTTTTTATATTTACTCAGTGCTAAAAATCATAACAAGAGAAATTTAAAACAATAATTATTTAGGAAAAAATCAGGTCATATTTCAAAGTGCTTAAGTAGAGATGAATTTAGATAATTTACCATAATAATATCTACTGTATAGGGAAAATATAAAGTGGATTATTTTATGCTTACTGTATATACCAAACATCCATAGGTAAACACTTCCTTGCTCTGTACTGTGATCAAGCTATAAGAATTTAACCCACAATGCAACACTGTGAAGACTTGAGGAACTTCAGGTCATTGGTAGGTTATACATAATCTGTCTCAAGAATGGATTAATGAGAAGTCTGAATTAGTTACTGTGTGAGGGGGATACTGATAAAGTGTATGTTGTCCTTTCCTTCGCTTGAGATAAACATAATTTCTCGTTACCTTTCCCTTTGGGATGACACAGCAAGCTGATTCTCACCAGATCACTTTACCATGGGCTGTTCATCTTTCATAATTAGGAAAATTCACCATTGTTTATAAATAAGCAAATCACAGGAATTCTGTTACAGTGGCCTAATTAAAAGTGAAGTAGATTATTTATTATTATTATTAGTAGTAGTAGTAGTATTAGTAGTAGTAGTAGTAGTAGTAGTACTACTACTACTACTACTACTTAAAATGTCTTGGAATTTATGTCTTGCCATCTTTGCACTCTCCTCAATTTCAAGCACATAGAACAGGCAAACTATTAAATTGATGAAATATTCAATGCATTGTTTAATGTGAAGTGCATTCTCTTGAAACACACTGGAATTACATGCATTTTAAAAATTCTGTTCTTTGAAGGCAAATGCTATTCTATTCACATGAATTTCAAACAAATGATTCAAATGAGGAGAGAAAAAATACCTTGGTGAGTTTCTTACCTTTCAAATTATGTCCTAAGCCACAAGTCATGGGTCTATTTAATACTATTACTATGCATTGATGGCTATGTATACATTTATGCTTCATTGCACTGAAAAAATATATAATTTAAGGCAGACCATTGCAAGGACTTCAGCAAGCCAATAAGCTCATTTTCTTGCTTGGCTTTTCTTTCAAGGTTTTGATCTTTCTTTTTTAACCATAGAAAGGAAGTATATTTAAACATTTATTCACATCTAAATTGGATGCAGACTGTATAAGAGAGATTCCCAACTCATCTATTTGACTTGCTTTTATAAAAATATATTCTATCACTGTTATTCTTCATCATATACTAAAGAATATTCTCTCTAGATTTTTTATTCATTAAAATAAAGGCTTACTTTTAAAGTTTTAATATGTGGCATTACAAAAGGAATCAAAGTCACGGTCAAATATCTTGCACATTTTCTCGCTTACTCTGCTTTCTTTAGATGGTTAGCATAATATGTTTCTTTATGAAGCCTATAATTTCAAAGTGTTGCTGTGAAAACCAAAACATAGCAGTTAGAATCACTTTGTCAGGCTGCCTTTTATCAATTCATGAGCTCTTTGAAGATTTATATTTCCTCTGACTTAGCCTGGAATCTTCTAATTAATAAATCAAACCTAATTTTACAAAGAAAACTAGTTTAACATACATGACATTTGTTGTTAAGCTCTTTTATGTTGGACACTGTTTTTTTCCTCTGTATTTTCAATCTCATTTAATTGTGATCATGACTCTTGGATGTACTGTCAACTTTTAAACATCTGAACTGAGACCCTAGCACTTAAGGTGTTTCCAAAGCTATACAACTATGAAGTTTAAGAGCTTTGTTTCCCTCATATATTCTGGATAATATTTCCTTTTATCTTTAAATTATATGCAATGATAAGACAGGAATTTATATTTGCTTTGCAGAAATTTAAGAAAATTTTATTTTAATTTATTTAATTTTCTATCTATTCCACTTTGAGTAGGAGTAATTGTAATTGCAAGTAGTTAGTTTGAATAATCAAAATTTTGATTTTTCTTATTCACGTGGACTCAGTTATAAAATCAATGGTGTGTATTCACTGGATATCTTTTGAGTTGTCTGTGGTTAATAACTGAAGCCAGCACTCACTGCCCTTCAAATGGAACGTGCCATGGGGATATCCATCAGTGTTTCATCTTAATTAAATCATATGGGTATAGATGATTTTCCATAAATCACAAACCTCTATACTTATATGAACAAAAAATGAAATTTAAACAAGGTAAGTCTTGAAAGATGAGCTGTCAGGAAGTAGACTTCAAATTGCTCAAGAGAGAGACTTTTGTGTAGCCAGGTTATGGCTTGACCACTGAAAAGGGCTTAGAGATTGTGTCATTAGAGGAAAATTGTCAATATGTGTCACTGTGCCTGTTCTATACCAGTGTTTGAATGCATCTTCCTGCCTTGTTATTAGACCACTAATGTATTTTCTCTAAAGCACTTCTCCATGAGATGGTCTGTTAAGGAAATAAAAAACTGAGAAAGAAAGAAGGTGAGAGAAGAAATGAACAAAATTGTTTTATAGTAGCAAGAAACCATAAATGATTATGTTTAATACTCATTGGAACACAACTGAAGAAAGACAGTGAATTTATTTGGTGATAGAACAAATCATTCTAATCTTATAAGATAGGTTTGTTTTGTACTTTCTGCTTGGATTTTTACTTTTTTGTTTTGTTCATTTTTAATTTGGTCCAAGCAAATGGCAATGGGTAGAAATAAAGGTAGCTTGGAGAAGCGCACACACACACACACACACACACACACACACACACACTGCACATATAAACACACAGTGTCAAAAGTTGGTAATAATTTATTAGTAAAAACACTACATGTATATACAACTAGATGAATACTTGAGAGAGTAGGGGAAATATATTCACTGGCATCATAAATGACTTATCTAATGTCTTCCTAAATAGTTTTGTTTCTCTGATCCACATAAATTTATGAACATATTTGTTATTTTTGGCATTCTGGTTTTTTGTTTGTTTGTTTGTTGTTCTGTTATAATTATCATCATCGTTGTTGTTGTTGTTGTTTTTGAGAGTTTCTCTGTGCAGCCTTGACTGTACTGGAACTCTTTTTATAGACAGTGCTACTCTCAAACTCAGAGATCCACCAGCCTCTGCCTCTCAATTACAGAGATTAAAGGTATGCACCACCATACCTGACCTAACTACATAATATTTATGTACGAAGTGAATAATGATACCACTGTTATAAATAATGTATGACATGGTGACATGGGTAAGGAAGATCACATAACAGAACTTTGTAGATACTGAATTATTGTATACACTTGACATTTGAACCTTATTGTGTTTTGCCTCGTCTGAGTTCACCAAAAGCTTGGTTTTGTCACTTTTCTATTTTCATACAACACTTTACAGTACAAAGATTTAATGAAATAACTATACTGTTTTACTTATTTAAAAAATGAAAATAAAGCATCTTTAAATATTTTTGAAATATAGATTTCAAGATGCAAAGTAATGAAACAGGGAGCTTTTGAAGAAGCATGCATTTGATTTGTGTATTCAAAAATGGAAGTGCTCTGGTATCCAGAAGAACCATTGGAAATTTATCCCCCAAATAAAAAGGAGGCAATAAAACCATGCATATAATCTCTCTGGCCATTCCTGGGTTAAGGGAGCCATTTTTTCTTAAGGGAGTCAGGCCCTGTTAGGTAACCCAAGCTCTACTTGCTGACACCAGCCCTACATGCACATAGCAGCTCTCACCAGATTGAAAAATAGAATAAATGAACATGAAGCTGCTAGCAGGGTTTAGGAGAAGATGAAGGGAAAGAGTGGAAGGTTGCTGTAAGCCAAATATATTGTGTACATCTATGAAATTCACAGAGAATAAATGAAGATATTGTACTTGTATGTCAATATACATGGAGAGAAAAGGTATACTCAGTAACTCAGTCAGAAAATACCAGAATTACAATAGCAGATAATGGCGAAATGTGAAGGCCTTCAAGTGTTGTACAAAGATGCATACTTTGTCTGGTCCGAGGACTCATTTGGGCATTTTTAGCACAGGACTGATGCACTAAGTACGATAAGTTTTAATAACGAGGGAAGTAAATAGGATGGCTATGAACCAAGGGGAAAGCAAAACCCAGGGTCACGGGGAAAAGTGGTTTTCTGAAATAAACAAGAACATAGAGTCCAAAGAACAGGCCGCAAATATGTCAAGAACCCAGCCCAGAAGATGGTTCCTGATAACTTAAAAGCTGTGAGCGGAGAAGAAACTCTGAGAGAATCAGACCAATAATGTCATGATAAAAAATTGTATCCAAGAACTGTTAGTGCTTTATGAATAACCTTCAACGGAATCTGGGAGGTGGTTGCCTGACTCAGGTGAGTTAGCAAAAGGTAAGGGAGAAAGAAAATGGAAGAAAAGTGACCCTGCACGTCTTTTTACATTGCATTTTTGTACTTGACCACCTTGAGAGTTCGAGTGCTTCTAGTGATACAGCAGTTTTTTGTCCCTCTAGTGAAGTATCAGAGTCTGATACAAGAACACAAACCAAATGAAAAACAATAGTAACACTTCCATGGGAAATAGAATTGTAAAAATAGTAGGTTTCTTAAAAACAGTAAAATTAATTTTTATTACTTCCCACACTTATATTTCCTTAATGAAGAGTTTTGTATTTAACCCTCCCCCTGAAAAGAACACACTATCCATAAGTTCTGAAGATTATTTGAACAGAGCTGCAGGTTTAGTTTATCAACATTCTGATACTACCCTGAAGTATTAGGGATGTGTGGCTCTCTCCACATGGCATCTTTATGGGAGGATGTTGACACATGTGAGCCACAAAGAAACTTGCTCATTCTAACATTCACATCATATGTTAAGCAACAAATACAATATATTTGCAATTAAAATGCATCCTTGTTATCTAAAATTATCATTTTCACAGATGCACAAAAGTTATAATAAACTTAATTTCCAAGCATTATTAAAATAACATTTTCACTAAAATGAAGTAAGTTAAAACAAATATGTGCCTACTTAAATTCATTACATCTTTTTCACTTGGGTTAATACAAAGAATAAAGATGATATTGTAACTACAGATACTTGTATCAATGAAAGAATAATGTTAAATACTTAAAAAATGAATGTGTAATTTTAAACCATGTGTTTAAAATGGACACATACGGCTAAGAAAGCCATTTCAGACTGTGCAACAAGAACGAATAGATTCATAATCTAATGTCAAATTTCAGATAAATGTGTCATATATTTGACATGCCTTCAATTGTACTTCCAAGTGAAAGAATATGAAATTGCATTTGAATAAATGCTTCTTCATGCACCTGCCAGCCAGGATGTAAACATTTACCCGGACTTCATTCTGACCTGAAATTTGTTGAAATTTGGAGATGTTATAGATATTTACCGTGTGATTTCATGCTTCTCAGCAGAGGTGATGGAATTCTGAAAGCAACATCCAATGTTTAGTAGAGTTAGAACACCACATTGCAGAGGGAAAAAAAGAAAAAACCCAGCAAGCTGAAATTTCATTATACTTTGCACCATTAATACAAAGTTCATATTTCTGTATAAGCAGCAGTTTCTTCCATCTTTATTAAAGCTGTGGAATCCTAATTCCCAATATGTTTGTCCTTCTAGAGCACATTTTATTTTTGATATTAAAGTTATCATCAAATATTGTATAAAAGAAACAAAATCCAACAATCCAATTGACTAAAAAAATAGTATATCACAAAATACAAAATAATGCACATATATAAAACACATTAAATATCTCCAGCCACTGTAACTCTCTTTTTTCTCCATTTCACCATTTGCTATTATATTTTGGCTCTGTCTTACCATGACTATTTTGGGCATTTTATCCAAGATCAAAATACATTTCATGGCAAGTTAAATATAAGTTTTAATTAATACTTTATCTCGTTACAAAGCAAAGAAATTACCAATTCATTCAAAATTAATACACATATAAGAGTTTCTGATCAGACACAGAAGCACCTCAAATTACCAATATTTTTCCATTAAATGTAAGTCTATATGTTTTGTAAAATGCAAAACAAAATTTGCCCTGTTAAGCATGCAAGATGAACCGGCATTGGAGTAATATAATATAGAATTCCAGTATTTATTTTTAATAATCTGTGCATTTAAAGATAAATAATATGTGAATCGAAAAACTAAGTAAAGCTCTCTTTTTTTATTTCTAGAATACTTTTTGTCATTGTTTTCTATACATATTATATGAACATATTTCTAAATTTTAAATCATGTCAATTAAGAAAAAGTAAAGCAAATGAACTGAATATTGTTTTAAAAACATTTCATATTAAGATAGGAGAACAGTGATTAAATGTTTAACTGTCTATCGAGCCATCTCAGTTATAACAGAAGAAGAAGCCCTTAAGGTTCAGCCAGAAGGTCAGAGCGAATGCTTTTGCTTTTCTATTCTAAAATATTGGCTGATTCCTTATCCATGGTATACAGTATTCTTACCTCTTTTCAAAATGAATTTGTAAATATGTATATTTTAAAATAAAGAAAAGCATTCATCAGCATTTATAAACACCATTTCTGAAAACCAGAACCAATCAAAATGCAGAGTGGCAGAGCCCAGTCTCCATGCCTCCATCGACAAAATATTCTCTCTCCTATGGCTTATGAAACAATGTAAAAGAGAGGGCAGGAAGACTGTAAGAAAACCGAAGGTCAGCAGGTTTTCTGTCAGATTGTGTCTCGAGGTCTCCAGGGAATGTCAGCAGCTATCACCGTAAAGTAGTATCTCCAGGAGAAAGTCATGTAAACAAAGAAGTGTTCACCGAAGTTATCTCAAAAGCAGAGACACACATTGCCAACAAAAGCAAGAATTACACAAGAAAAAAAAAAGGTTTAGAACTTCAAGTGATGAGTTCAAACCCAAGAAGAGAGTCATACAAGAGAGCTATGCCCCAGAGTGATTGGCTGTTAAAATTAGCATCTATTAATAAGCGGGGTCTTCTTCAGAAAAAGGTGGTAGTGAGTTCTTTCACAGTTATGAATACCTGAAAGAGGATCCAGGGAGTTTAGAGGTCTGTTGGTGTGGGTGATGGGTGGTGGGGGCATCCTTTTGGAGACAAGGGGGCAGGGAGGATGCATGGGATGTAGAACAGTCAAGGGTGGAAATGGTGAAGGATGGTGTCTGGAGTGTAAAACATTAAATAAATAAATAAGTAAATAAATAAATAAATTTAAAAAGAGAAGAAATCATGTTCTAAGTTAAAAAGTTATTCTTGCTATTGTTTTAATTCATTTATTTATCACTAGTGGTTTCAGAGAGAGAAGTCTATGTCTTATCACTGGTTGCTGAAGTCTAGTAATAAGAAAACATATCATATAACAATGGTGTGGGGCAAATCTTCAAATTTGATTGTTGTAATAGTAAAATACAAATAAAAATTTGCTAGAGTTTGGCTGCCTCCTTGGAAGGTATGGTTTCAGTGTTCTAGGACTTTCAAAGTTTCCAGTCTGGGCCAGTGCCCTGAACAGACCTTGGGAGTCCCACCACACCCAGAGGAAGCTCCACTCCCAGGCACTCTAACTCATCCAGGATCACAGGATCAGAGATGAGGAGGACACAACATCTGTCCCAACACAGGAAGTAACTGGGACCAGTGAGATCCAGGGACCCAGGAACCCCACCCAACCCGTGGCAAGGGTTTCTATCAGTCTGGGCTTGTGTTCTGAGCAGACCTTGGGCAGGAAGTCCCCAGCCATTCCAACAACACCCAGAGGAAGCTCCACCCCCAGGTGCTCAAACAGGCTCAGGATCCCAGGATCCCAGGAGCTTGGTCACACCAGGATCTCAGGGTTCCAAAGGCAGCTTGACTCCCAGGAGCTCTGACACACTCAGGATCTCAGGATCACAGGATCCCAGAATTACAGGATCATAGACAGGCTCCAGTCTGATATAGGGAGGGCAGGTAGCATTAGAGATAACCGGATGGCAGGAGGCAAGCATAAGAACATAAGCAACAGAAACCAAGGTTACTTGGCGTCATCAGAACCCAATTCTCCCACCATAGCAAGTCCTAGATACACCATCACATTGGAAAAGCAAGATTTAGTTTTAAAATCTCTTCTCATGATGATGATAGAGGACTTTAGGAAGGACACAAATAACTCCCTTAAAGAAATACAGGAGAACACAGGTAAACAAGTAGAAGCCCTTAAAGGGGAAACACAAAATCCCTTAGAGAATCACAGTAAAACACAAGCAAACAGGTGAACGAAATTGTCTTAGTCAGGGTTTCTATTCCTGCACAAACATCATGACCAAGAAGCAAGTTGGGGAGTAAAGGGTTTATTGAGCTTACACTTTCATGCTACTGTTCATCATGAAAGGAAGTCAGAACTGGAACTCAGTCATATCAAGGAGCAGGAGCTGATGCAGAGGCCATAGAGGAATGCTGCTTACTAGCTTGCTCAGCCTGCTTTCTTATAGAATCCAAGATTACCAGCCCAGGGATGTCACCACCCACAAGGGGCCCTCCACTCTTGATTACTAATTGAGAAAATGCCTTACACCTGGATCTCATAGAAGCATTTTCTCAACTGAAGCTCCTTTCTCTGTGATAACTCCAGCTTGTGTCAAGTTGACACACAAAACTAGCCAGTACAGAAATGATCAAAACCATCCAGGATCTAAAAATGGAATTAGAAACAATAAAGAAATCACAAAGGGAGACAACCCGAGAGTTATAAAACCTAGGAAAGAGATCAGGGGTCAGAGAAGCAAGCATCACCAACAGAATACAAGAGATAGAAGAGAGAATCTCAGGTGCAGAAGATACTGTAGAAAACATTGACACAACAGTCAAAGAAAATGCAAAATGCAAAATGCTCCTAAGCCAAAACATCCAAGAAATCCAGGACACAATGAGAAGGCCAAGTCTAAGGATAATAGGTATAGAAGAGAGTGACGATTCCCAACTTAAAGGGGCAGCAAATATCTTCAACAAAATTATGGAAGAAAACTTCCCTAACCTAAGAAAGAGATGCACATAAACATACAAGAAGCCTACAGAACTCCAAATAGACTGGACCAGAAAAGAAATTCCTCCCATCACATAATAGTCAAAACACCAAATGCACAAAACAAGGAAAGAATATTAAAAGCAATAAGGGAAAAAGGTCAAGTAGAATATAAAAGCAGAACTATCAGAATTACACTAGACTTGTCAACAGAGACTATGAAAGCTAGAAGATATTGGGAAGATGTCATACAGACCCTAAGAGAACACAAATGTCAGTCCAGGCTACTATACCCAGCAAAACTCTCAATTACCATAGATGGTGAAACCAAGATATTCCATGACAAAACCAAATTTACACAATATCTTTCCACAAACCCAGCCATACAAAGAATAATAGATGGAAAACACCAACACAAGGAGGGAAACTACACCCTAGAAAAAGCAAGAAGTAATCTTTCAGCAAATGCAAAGGAAGATAGCCACACAAACCAAATTCCACCTCTAACAACAAAAGTAATAGGAAATTACAATCACTTTTCTGTAATATCTCTTAACTTCAATGGACTCAATACCCCAGTAAAATGCTGTAGACTAACAGACTAGATAGGTAAACAGGACCCAGCATTTTGCTGCAAGCCAGAAACACACCTCAGTGACAGAGAGAGACACTACCCCAGAGTAAAAGGTTGGAAAACAATTTTCCAAGTAAATGGTCCCAAGAAACAAGCTAGAGTAGCCATTCTAATATTGAATAAAATCAACTTTCAACCAAAAGTTATCAAAAAAGATAAGGAATGACACTTCATACTGGTCAAAGGAAAAATCTACCAAGATAAACTTTCAATTCTGAACATTTATCCTCTAAAAATAGCAGGCAGTATAATAATAATAATAATAATGATATGTTTAAAATTTACAAATATGAAACAGTTCAGCTTCTGTCATGGAACTTGAAGCTAAACAGAACACCGAACAGAAAGCTATCCTTTCTTGCCAATGAGCTTTGTCTCTACTTCCTCACATTGCTCTGAAGTTCAATTTTATTCCCTTCAGGGACCACCCACTGACTCTTTTATTTCTGACACTTTAAACTTCATACTTCATGAAGTCTACAATCCATATATTCCATGAGGAATAATGAATGAAACATAATTGTTTAGAAAGTCAAGAATACGCTTTTTCGAATTGCTTCTAAATCTCTTAAGATTTTCTCTTTATGTGTAGTAATATTGTTCCTCTTACTGTATAATCTTTATAATGACAGAGTGGTCCTTATGTCTTACAGCGGCATAAGTCATGGGAAAGTAAAGAAAAACTGATAAGTTATGGACATTAATGTTTGTGTCTTCACATGTGTGTGAGAGTGTGTATGTGTGTGTGTGTGTGTGTGTGTGTGTGTGTGTAAGAGAGAGGGGGAGAGAAAGCAAGAGAGAAAAGCAGCCAATTCTTGACTGAAGAAACAGATCTTTGCATCCATAGATCTTTTCTATATTTCAACTCAAATGTTTATTAAATTCTTTCTTTCTCAACTAAAAAAAAAAGAAAAGAAAAGAAAAAGAAAAGAAAAGAAAGAAAAAAGAAAAAGGACCTTTAGATATACTCTGCCACTGTATCCTTATGGTGTCAAGCTAGGAACAAGATTGTAACAGATGGGCCTTGGGAGCTATCCAGTTAGAAACCAGAAAGGCCATGAAATGTCCAAGAAAATGAGTATTCTGTCTCATTCATTCATTCATTCATTCAGTGTGCGTTTGTTTTTGACTAGATGCATGTCTGTGTACCATGTGTGTGCCTGGGGCCCATGATGACCAAAACCAGGCATTGAATCCTCTGGGATTAGAGTTATAGATGATTGTAAGCCATAAAGTGGTTGCTGAGAATAGAAGCTGAAACTGAGTCCTCTGAAAGAGCAAATACTCCTCTTAAGCTGTGAACCATGTCTCTAACCCTACGATGAGTATTAAAAGCATGTATAATTGCAAGAACAAGATTCACAAAGCTGTGGTGGTTTTGGCATAATTTTGTAAAGCTAAACAACAAAAGTTTTCACAAGTTACATTCATTAAGCTACAGGTTGACTTGAAAATGTATTCAGAATAGGAGGAAGGAGACAGAATACCTAGGACTGGGCAGAGTTTCCTTGATAACTGGCTTCCGATGCAATAGGAAGTGTCATAGTATTTCAGACATTTATGAACTAATGACAATAGTAAGTGTTTAAATGTTCTGTCAACACTGAGTGCTGTAAGTTGAAACCAAAGATAGAAATTTTTCTGATTTTTATTTTAATGAACACCACCAACAGAGTCGAAATTTAATATGTTTGAAAAATAATTCAATGCGAAGACAAATTTTAGATACTGGAAAAATATGAGAAAAGATGCATAACAAAAGCTACCAGTGTCCCTTTTTCTCTGAGGTTTTTATACCAAAAGAACCCAGCAGTAAATTCAGCTCATATTTCGAGCTCATATCATACATCCCATCATAGCAGCAATGGAAAGACAGCAGGGAATGAAGCACCTGGTAACAGCTATGTAAATTCAGAAGGCAAACATAGAAGAGTGCTTGTGCTCAGCTCAGCTCAAGAGTCAGTCCAGAGAATGATGCCATCCACAATGAGCTAATATTCCCACATTAATTAACATAATCACAAATCCCCCACCATTATATACAATGGCTATTTTCCCACTTGGATATAGATTTCATTAGGTTGAAAACTGAGATTGGACATCATAGCTGTTAGACAATTTTTAAAAAATGGTAGGAAAAAAAGAGAATGAATTGCTGAAGAGCCCACTGGTTTTTGGTTTGAGGAGTCTGTTCAGTGACCTGTACCACTAGTCTCACAATGCTGTGGCATGACTGAATGAGAGACTAAATAAAAGGACTGCTGACAGGAAGTGAAGAGGAGAAAGCAAAAGGTCTGCTACAGGACCGGTGGCGAGACTGGAAATTGGACACGGAGGAATGGAGGCAGGGGCTATCCTTTGCTATTAACCTACCTCCTTCCCTGGTCAAAGTGGCTTGTGGGTTCCCAGCGATGGCCTGCTAGATTTGGGGGTTGGGATAAAGCAAAGGCTTGTGGGAGGGAGATCTGTGTAATCCAATAGAGCTGGGGGTGGGGGAAAAAGGAGTCTGAAACAGGTGTTCTGTTACACAGCTAGGGATGAGACTAGAGGACTGAATTTGATGGAGCTGAAGGAGGAATGGAAGTGTACGGTTAGTCTGCCTGCTTCCTTGCTCACAGTTGCCTTTTCTCTAATGAAAGAATCAATAAGGTGGAACGGAACCAAGGGGAGGCTTGGTGGGGAGAAGTGGGGGGAGTGAGGGGAGAAGAAAATTGTGATATATTACATAAAAACATTTGTGATACATTATATAAAAACATATTTTTTAAAAAAATTATTAATTTATTTCCACTCCAGATTTTATTCCTCCACCCCCCCCCCCCCAGTCATCAACCATCCCGCTATTACATATTCTTAACCTCCTCCCCACCCCCTGTCTCCACATGGATGTCTCAACCCACCATCCCCCATCCCACTTGACCTCTAAACTCCCTGAGGCCTCCAGTTTCTTGAGGGTTAGGGGCATTACCAATGATTGAACACAGACCCGGCAGTCCTCTGCTGTATAAGTGTTGGGGGCCTCATATCAGCTGGTGAATGCTGCCTGGTTGGTGGCTCAGTGTCTAGAAGATCCTTGGGGTCCAGGTTAATTGAGACTGCTGGTCCTCTTACAGGGTCACCCTCCTCCTCAGCTTCTTCCAACTTTTCCCTAATTCAGCCACAGGGGTCAGCAGCTTCTGTCCATTGGTTGGGTGCAAATATCTGCATCTGACTCTTTCAGCTGCTTGTTGGGTCTTTCAGAGGGCACTCATGCTAGGTCCCTTTTTGTGAGCTCTCCATAGCCTCAGTAATAGTGTCAGGCCTTGGGACCTCCCCTTGAGCTGGATCCCACTTTGGGCTTGTCACTGGACCTTCTTTTCCTCAGGCTTCTCTCCATTTCCATCCCCGCAGTTTTTTCAAACAGGAACAAATATGGGTCAGAGTTTTGACTGTGGGATGGCAACCCTCTCCATCATTTGATGCCCTGTCTTCCTGCTGGAGGTGAGCTCTATAGCTTCCCTCTCCCCACTGTTGGGCATTTCATCTAAAGTCCCTCCCTTCGAGTTCTGAGAGTCTCTTACCTCCCAGGTCTCTGGTGCATTCTGGAGGGTCTCCCCAACCTCCTATCTACCTCCAAAAGTTGCCTGTTTCCATTCTTTCTGCTGTCCCTAGGGCTTCAGTCCTTTCCCCCCACCCAATACCAGATAAGGTTCCCCTTCTACCCCCCAGCCTCCCCCTTGTCCAATTTCCCTCCCACGTCCCTCCCTCCCTACTTGTGATTGCTTTCTTCTCCCTCCCAAGTGGGACTGAGGTGTCCTCTCTTGGGCCCTTCAGCTTGTTGACCTTCTTGAGTTCTGTTGACTGTATCTTGGGTATTCTGTACTTTTTATTTATTTTTGGGGGAAGTGCTAATATCCACTTATTAATGAGTATGTACCATACATGTCCGTTTGGGTCTTAGTTACCTCACTCAAGATGATACTTTCTACATCCATCCAGAAAACATTTTAATAAACAAAAAATAATAAAATGAAGATATCCTTTGGAATTAGTAAAGCAACAAATGCAGGTTGAAGTAGTAATGGTAATCTTCAAAAAAATAAAATAAAATACATACCTGTTCAGAAACCTGAGATTAAATAACTGCTTCAGTTACATTTACTGCAAACAGTGTACTCTGCATAGAAGAAAGTTACATCAGTACAATACTATGTACTTTTGGTATTGAGCAATAATACATACTCAATGTATAACTTCAAACATATTTTAAGTAGTGCATACTTCACTCATTTAAAAATAATTTTAATATACCTTCTGTAGGTATGATAGTATTCCAATAATAAACATTTTAAGTGGTTTCATGATCAAGAGTTGGTAGTTGATTATAGGTTTTTTGCTTATAGGATTCTACAATGAGATTCAGTATGAAGCCTTGATATATAAATGTAACATGGGAAGGATTTTCTACTTTCTTTGTTGATGCACAGTAAAAAAATTTTGAGATGTGTAAAGAATTTAGTAACTCTTCTACAACAATGAGGAATGGTAGTTTTGAATAACAACACTAATACTGTTGGGAAACTTGGTCAACTTATTATATAATTTATATAAAGCAAATATTTTATTAAATTTATTCAAATATGGATATCTGGAGAGGTAAAGAAGTGTGAAGACAAATTATTAGTTAATTATATTGGAATAAAATTGTATGCTGCTAATACAGCAGAATGTGAACAATTAAATGAACGTATTCAAGTGTGTTGTAAGTGGTAAGATGTGTATCGAATAGCATACAGTAAAACAAGTTAAAAATTAACATTGAAGAGAGTGATGTACTCAATGTTATAGGAATTAGTATCTGAAGTGAAACAAAATTACCATAAGCCAGAATTTGTTTAAAGTCTCTGTGTGTGTGCATGCGAATATTCATGTGCACACACACACACACGTGCATCTGCAAGTATTCATGTGTGTGTGTGCATGCACATGCACACGTGCTCATGTTTGTGTGTCTGCAAGTGGGCATGCAAATGTATGTGTGTGTGTGTGTTTGTGTGTGTGTGTCCATGGGCATTCAAACTTATCCCTGTATCCTTTACCACACTGAGAAACAATGACTGGGGTATAAGCACTAACTTCATGTGATCAGTATATTCCAAGGCGAAAACAATCACTTGGCATTCTGGTGGAAAACATCTTCCTCTGCTCTGAAAATGACTTTATATTATTATGTGAGTTGCTAAGCATTTTTGTCAAATAAAGCATAGGAATAAAACGTGTATTGAAACCTAATAATAATGGTAAATGGGGCATGAAAAAAACAAGTACAGAATATGTGCCTGTGGACTTTAAAGTTAAAATAACACAAGAAGTTTTCAACTACTCACTAGAATCAGCAGTAAGGCAAGGTTCCCATTTTTTACCTCATTTATTCTTAAGCTACAAGACTACTAAGCAAAATGAGAAAAAAGTGAATTTTATATACTATAGCATACAGAAATTTATTTCATTATATACTCACATGTGTTTCTTTATTAAAGTCATTGGAAGGGGTGCTATTGTCCTCAGTTTACAGAATGACTGACAGCCTGAAAGCAGCTTATTCTAAATTTCATAAGCTAAAGACAACTATTTATTTTACTATGTCAACCCAAGGATACAATGAGAAAGAATTAATGTAATTAGCATTTTCATACATTGAATAGGTAAATAAATAATTGTGTGTTCTGCCTTCTAATATTTTGACATGGGTTTGTTATCTATGCATGGGCTGAGATTCATGCATAGGTTTCTTAGTATGTGCTCTAAAGGACCTATGAAGGATATACACAGGAGAAAAACTAATAATAATTCAAGGAAATGAAACATATATTTGGGGCTCTTTTATTCATTTTGAAACTTGAATAAAAGCTTTTGAGAACATGAAACTCATTATATCTTAAATGCAATGAGTGCATAGAAAACATAAGTTAAATAAATAGTATTAATATAATAACTAACACTTATACATTTCAAAACCCTTGTTATTTGTCTACATATTCTCAAGTAAATGAGAAAACATTCATGGGAGTTATGTGACATCAATACCAAGTCTGGAATCAGAACAATTATTATTATCCTTATTTTTCATATGTATCACATAGGTGGTAATAAATTATTTACATTTTTTATAAATTGAGCACCAATATTGTGCTTTCTGTTATTTAATAGTAAGGAAGGTCTATTGAAGAATTATCATCATAATTGTCATATCAATCATGTATTTTGAGTTCAAATATTTTCTCTTTATATATTATACTCTTTATATCATTGTTAGTGCCAGGAGTGGATTTAATTTTACATTCTTTAAAAGTGTTATTTTTGGCTAGGCATGGTGACACAATCCTTTTTATCCCCCCACTTGAGAGAAATAGGCAGGAGGATCTCTGTGATGTTGAGGCCAGTTTACATAGTGGGTTTCAGGACATCTGTTCACAGTGTTCACAGCAGAATGATTCAGGTCATTATATATACATTTATAGGCCTTTATGTTTTTGAAAATAAATGAAGAAAGTATAATTTTGACAAGCGCTGTAGCTGCTCTGTAGTAGTTACTTTCTTTAGGAATTATTGTCACTTAACATTATTAGTGTTCCTCTCTTTGTTTATATTTCTACAATAAAAAGGTCTTCATAAACAGAAAGGGAATCTTCATGTTCACTGTTTAATCACACCAATGTAAAGGATTTAAGCTCCATCAACTCTGTTCTAGCAGTAGTGTTCAAATAAATAAATAAATCAGAGAGCATCATGATTTAATGAGGAATTATTTGGAAATATAGTCCTTTAATACTTTCATTCAACATAGGCAAAAACTACGAATGTTGAAGGTTAATGTGAGACTGAATCTGATCATCATGAAAAGAAAAACAAAGCAAAAATCAAGTGATATTGAACTTCCCTGCTTGCAACGTGATGGGTATTTTATGTGAAGCAGGGACAGATTAAGACATTTTTCAACAATAAGATTGCCATAGCTCTTGTTTGTGGATTGGGATATTTGTGCTTAATGTGAGGTGAATAACATCAAAATAAGGAGCAGTTGTGTAATTGCCGCTTGCCTGTTTTTCCCAAGAGATTTTTAAGCTCTTAAATAGGAAATGAATGCCTGTGATATACAATGGATGAGGTTCATTTTCATGTTCTAAGTAAGTGCTGCTTCCTAGTTTTAACGTGTTTTAAATATCATCTCTAGTGCCTCTCTAATGCTTATTACAGTCCAGAGTATGATTTCCTTCCACAGCAAAGAAACTGTACAGAAAGGCTTTATAATTAGATGTCTCATTGAAAAACTATCTGAAACCGAGTAAATATGTTTCTCATCTGAACTACTCACTAGGTGGCTAACATATTTGTGCACAGGTCCTCAAAGGTTATTTCAAAACCCAAATTCACTACTTTTCCTCCATTACCAGAAAGGCATGCAATTGAGGTCCATCGATCTTAAGACTGAAGGCATCGTGTTATCCGTACTCTCTGTGAACTTCCTCCCACTCCATCTATGCTGGACTCATTTCCTTACTCCCTTGTAAGTTAGTGTGGATGACATGCGTTATAATCATCTGGTTGTGTAACATGCAGCATTTAAGTCAATGCATCAGGAAGCTCTTCTTTCCCCTCATTCTATAGCATATCTTGGAAAATTCTAGAAACACACTGCAATTTTCTCACACTATAAGCCATTGTACAGAGTTCAATGAGTATTTAAGGGATGAAACTTTTATGCCAATTATGATGAAAGGCCACTGAGTAAAATGATCGTCTTTTATAAACTTTTATTCCCTGACGTAAGAAACCCAAGTATAACAGACTGAAAATGACAGTGGCTTAATAAGGTTTCATCTTCACTTGATGATTGGCTGATTCAGTCTTGAGAATGCCACTTCAGTAACTAGAGGATACATGAAGTTCTCTTTCTAATCTCTTATCAAGAGTTGAATATTGAAAGCAATTTCCGTGTGTACCTGCTGTACAGAGTATCCTCATAACTGTTTTCTGAAGTGCAGTAGAACATGGAGTTCTGACTAGATTAAAACCATACTTTGATCTTCCTAATGTGAAGAGATAACAGAAACAGAGAATAAAAAATTGATGGTCAGTTACCTTATTATTAGCAGGAGGCCGCACATATGACATAAGCAAAATGTAATCCACCGAAATGTCTAAGTCACCCTGGCTCTGTTATACTGTTAACATATTCAACTGATAAAATAGAAGAGATTTGCAGCTTGTTGAGAGCTTGGGAGTTCATACTTCCTGTTCTAAAAATACTAGGTTTCATTTCTTTTAGCAAGAAAAATCCCCATGGTAGAATTTTAAAACTCAAATGCTTTAAGTATGTTTCTTCTTATTGAATATGAACCTTTATTCTTCCAAATATTGGATTTTACTAATTCACATAGGTTGGTTTCATCTGTGTAATTCTCAATTAGAAATAAGGCCTAAATGACCAAATAAGGATACACTCATACATTACTTTTTAATTGTAAATATACATTTATGTTGTTCTTGCCTTTGTGAAATATGATTCCTAAGTATTATCTAAGAGATGCATGCATGTAACATGTTGAATTACATACAAGGTGTTCTAGTTCTTTTTTTTTTTTTTTTTTGAGACAGGGTTTCTCTGTATAGCCCTGGCTGTCCTGGAACTCACTCTGTATACCAGGCTGGACTCGAACTCAGAAATCTGCTTGTCTCTGCCTCCCAAGTGCTGGGATTAAAGGCATGGGCCCATTTAGTTCTTTATGTTATGTACCTTTAAAATGACTCATTTTGAGTTGTGCAGTTGGCACAGCCATTTCCTAGGAGAATGCTGAGAATCATGGAGCCAGCACAGCTCTTTGACAAAGTACCAGCTTAGCTGAGCCACATGCTGCAATTGTTGACTTGATGCCCTTTACTTTGAGTTTGAATCTTTGTGTTACACTTTTGGGCGGGCTATGAGCATAATGATTCAGCCATATCTTCTCTGAAAAAAAAAAAAGTTTCTGCCTTCTGCTGAGAAAGTCCTGAATATACTACCACCTGATTTCAAAGGAGTAACCTCAGGTGACCCTATCTGGAAGTCTTCTCTGTGACTTGGAGATTGTCATCTGCCAATACACAAATTCATAAAAAAATTATTAGAGTACTATAAATTCAGAGGAGGCTAGTAAAGTTCATTAGGACAGAAGAAATTACAGAAGATCAGAGCACAAAACACCTTTTACAAATTTATTAAGAATTTCTTAGAAGTATACATATTAAGACCCTAGTAAGAATGAATTCAGCAACAAAAGCTGGCATGACTAAAATAACATAACAGCATGTGTAGATGGTATAAGAATGATGTAAAAGAATTTAACAAGAATAAGGTATAATGATTTGTTATTCTTGGTAATATTGGTTAACACCAGATTGCTGTAATGTCAATTAATTTAAAAACCAAATTAGAAATTTAGGAACAAAAAATTCTTTTACTTAATAAAATCTTATAAGATTATAAATACAAATAACACCTACAATGATTCCTAGGCTAATTTGCAAGTAATAAGATTTACCATTAGAAGTTAATAATATACTGCTCAAAGCAGGATAATTCACCTAAACTGACTTGGATACTATCTATTCTCTATCTAAGCATCTTGAAATCACAAAGTGCTGCCGGTCCTAGAACAGGCTGCTATATGATTGCTTGCTTGCTTACTTGCTTGCTTGCTTGCTTGCTCGCTTGCTTGCTTAAGCTGAAATGCTCTGTAGAATTTTAGGAATAAGGATATGGGATTGAGGATAACAAAATCTTTCTACCTGAGCTTACCCTGTAACCTTGGACATACCTGAAATATATGCCCGGTGCAAAATGGTTTTATCTGTTTATCTTGAAATCATGAATGTTTTTTAATCTATACAAATAAAAATAAATCTGATTTCTACTCAAAGTTGCAAAGAAGCATCTTCATCTTTTGTCTGACTCAAGCTTCCCCTTGCCTGATCCTTGCATCCTTTCTGGAATCTTTTCTGTGCTGAGGCTGGACCCCGGCATACAATCTTAGGTTGTCAAAAGACAATATTAAGAAGCTGTGATGATTCTGTTAAAATATCCTGTTAATTGCAATGACTTTCAAATGCACCAAACTTTTCCATCTCAGAACAAATCAAAATATTTGTGAATTGATCCATGATTTTGGACATTCTGTTCACTCAGAATAGTACCATAGTACTATTTTCAGGACTTATTCTCTATTTCTCTTCAACTTGTTTTTCTCTAGGAAAGCAAAGATGTCCTGATGTTTTACATTAATGGAAGAATTTTCCTCTACTCCTTCAGAATTCATCCTTTCTCACATTCTTACATTTAGGATCATTGAATCATTTCCCACATGACACTATTATTAGTTTTGGGTCCATTCGTACAATAATTCAGGGGACAGAACAGGCTATAGCTGCAACTGTGCGTCAGATGTAGTGTCCAACATCATGTGTACTCAATTATGAGGGGCACCTGATTAGTTAATTAATTGCTTTATTCTTCTCTATTCTATTCTATTCTATTCTATTCTATCTGTCTGTCTTTCTTTTTTTTCTTTGTTTTCTTACTTTCTAGAACCCTTTTTAGTCAATTTAGAGTGTTCATTTAACCTGAGTTCTTTGAGGTTTAATATCTTTCTAAAATGCTTGATGTCTTAATTATCAGGGATGAGGAACTTCATTTCCTTAAATGAGTAACATGAAAGATCAGTGAGTATGTCTAGACTTTGTGCATTGTCACTAAGGTTTGCTTGTCACAGTATAATCTTCATATTCTATCAGTTCTTTAAGTTATCATCATTTTATTGAAATGTTTGTTAGTATATTGAAGAATAATACTTTATTTTCCTATATTAAATAACCCTTACATGAATATTTTAATTTTTGAAATATGGAGATTAACCTTTGACTCCTATTGAATTGAGTTATTTGTAGACTAGCTTAAAATCATTACAAAGTAGGGCATTCCCCTACCTAAGGACATCTTTATACAGATGTAAACTGTACAAGAGTTATAGCTCAGAATAATATAAAATAATAGATGGATGTAATAATTTGGAAAAATAGATGCTTTAGGATAACTCATCAAAATAAAGGCCCTATAGACATTGTGCCAAGACAGTAATCTCCATGCCATTTTTTTCATAGTAATTTTCAAGTATTTAATTAAAAAGAAAATTGTTCCTTGATTGAAGTGAGTTTGATAGTTACCAATTTGCTCTTCCTTTAGGTTTTTGGATATAATTTATTCAGGAAAATACTGGCTATGTGAGCCATAGGATATTAGTTTAATACCCATGAAACATGTAAAATAAACACATTCTGGGTATAATAATACACACTGATAATTAGAAAGTTTGCGAGACAAAACAGATGGGTCCCTTGGTATCACTACCCAACTTCTCAGTGAGCCCTAGGTCACTTAGTAATAATATAAGAAAAAACAAAAACAAAAGCATTGGCAGTACCTGAGGAAAGACATAGACAGGGTCTCTAGGACCTCCCTATTCATTTACCCCATTTGGGCATGAATATCTGCACACATATTCACATTGTCTTGCTTTCAAGAGCAGTATCAATCATGTTTGGACCACAGTAATCAATCGCTACAATATAACTCAAAACTCTCTAATTTTTCCTCATATTGTCTAATTTGTTTTTCGAGACTAATGCTTTGTCCTTGTTTGTACTAAGTAATATTCCAAGATGTGTTCAGTACTAGTCATTTCTTGCAAGAGAACTACTAAAATCACTGCAACAGGCAGTGCAAAGTTTATGGAGCCTCAAAGTAGAGCCTTCAATATTCTTGAGTCTCTAGTGAGGGTATTGTTTTTATGACAGGGGAGTGTGGACTGAGCAAGCAGATTTCTCCTTTAGTTGGAAAGGCTGTGAGCAAAATTAGAACCAAAGCCCTATGTTTAGGACAACTATGATATAGTCAATTTGGGCAAGTTCAAATTCAAGAGTCAGATTTGATGAATTTAGAAGAAAAATATTAGCTCTCCTGGCAGCACAACATACTTTTATGTCTTAAACTTGCTGTATATCAGTTTTCTCTTATTTAATAATGATGGTTCTCTCAGAGAAATTTGTTTAAACATTAATAGAAATCTGTAAAATTCTGCACTGATTATAATAATAACTTGAGTTTACTAAAATATGACCATTCTATTTAAACATTGCCTTGTTTTGTACTAACATTCAACTTCTTTGTCATATGATACATTTAAAACTTAATTTAATTCTCATTTGATATTGGCCAAAATTGTTTCAGGTATAACATGAGATAAAGAGACTTTTTAAGATTAAATACTTTAATGCCTATCTTTGTCAGATGACTATTATCACACTAATATCACATAGTTATTCATTTAAACACTAAAATGAAGATCAGCCAGGCTAGAGAGAGGGTTTGGTAGGTACTTTCCTTGAAAGCATAGGGATCTGAATCTGAATTTTTAGCACCAAGTAAAATATCATGCAAAATAGTGCTTGCCTCTATCCTCAATGTGGAGGGAAGTTACAAGAAGATCCTGTGGCTATAGTCATCAAACTGCCGAGTGATATACACAAATTTCTGGTTCAGTAAAACACTCAGTCTCAAAGCAATAGGATGGAGAGAGGTAGATGATAAGATCCAACATCTTACACACATACACACACCTTAATTTATAAAATGTATATATAATATAACAGATATGTAAACTAATATTAATAATCTGAATTCTTCCCTTATTCTTGTACCATAAACAAACTTACAGGCAATGGCTGTAATTTTCAAGACATATCTTGGGTTCACAATATTTAAAATATGTGCAATTTTATTGAGTTACCATAATGTATTATATAAAAGTGACATGCTTTCTGCACTATGAATTATACATTAGAGAATTATTAGTATTACATACACAAAAATGGGTTTAGTCTCTGCTAACTTAATAACAAGATGATATACTATAAATATTTGATAAAAGATTATGAATTTAGTGGCATTACAAACAGCAGAAATTTGTAAGTGTTGATTTCTCATGTCAAGCATGACAGTAAATGTAGAGAACAAAATTCACTTTTTATCTCAGTCTGAGATTATAAAGGATCTTGTTAATTTTTTATTGACTTTGTTCTTGTTTCTCTGAAATAAATGGTCTCAGAGCACAATTCAAATGAATGTTTATTTTCTGAAATATTGGTGAATCCATAAGACACACATTTCCTTAATATCTTCATTTAATTGATAACAATATATGAAAGGGTTTTAAATATTTTTCTTCTCTGTCATTTTCTGTTATGTATTGTCTTATTTCCAATAAAAATAATATTTATTGCATTATGAAATTGTTAATGTTTCTATGTCCTAAATCTGAAAATCTACTGTCTTAAAATATGATAAAACTCTCCGATATCTTATGAATTTAGCAATGGTATTACTTCTTGATTGAGAATAATTATATACAAAACTTGGAGTACATATCAATGTATGTTTGTGTCATATACACTCTTCAAATAATAAAAACAATTCTGCGAGAAAATGGGTGTGGGGATTAATTTTTTTCCTTATTTATTCATTATAAGAAATTGCTATTAGTAAAATTGCATGAATATTCATACATACATAGAATTTAATTTCAATATCAGCATCTTTATATTAATTACTTATAATAGTCTATCAAAATTATAATCCTCATTTTATAATGATACACCATAATTTCTACAAGTGTTTTCCTACAAGATGCTTTTTTAGAAAATTGTATTGGGCTGGCGAGATGGCTCAGCAGTTAGAAGCACTTTCTGCTGTTACAGGAGTCCTGAGTTCAATTCCCAGCAACTATATGGTGGCTCACGACCATTGGCAATGGTATCTGGTGTGTCTGAAGACAGCTACAGTTACTCATATGCATAAAACAAATAAATCTTTAAAAAAGAAAATTGTATCAATATTTTATAATATATAATCTAGGTAGACATATATAATATTACAACTGTAAGAAGAATATTTAAACAAAATTTTGTCTGCCTGTTTCCTTTTTAAAGATTATTATATTCATCATAAAAGTATGTTTCATTGATATTTAAGACAAGACATACATGAAAGGTATTAAAATAATCACAGGATACAAAATGAAATCATGTGACATTAATACTATTTTTTAATGAAACCAAATAGTATATTCTTTGAATAAATTAGAATAAATAAAGTGGCATTTTCCTTTCTTCTGTCTTTTAATAGTTACCATAGGATTTAGTTGAAATTGAGGAATTTAAAACTTTTGTTGGGTTGTTGGTTTGATTATTTTGAGACAGTATTTCACTATCTAGCTCTACCTGTCCAGTAACTCAATGTGAAGATGAGGATGACTTTAAATGCACAGAGTTCTTCTGCCTGTGTCTACTCACTGAGTTTTGGGACTAAAGGAGTGCACAGCTGTTCCAGAACAGGAATCTATTACTTAATGACCATATTTTTATGTATGAAAAGATCAAACCAAACATCCATAAAAACGAAATGGCTTGTATTTGCAGTGCATAGTGCTGGGTTAATACTCAGTATTTCTTTTCTGTCATCAACTAACTGTAACTACTATTTCAGTATGGAGACTGCGCTTTACAAGGAACTGGAAAACTACTTGACAGCAAGCTTTTATGATATGTTGATTGCAAAACTGCTTAATATTTAAACACAATAGCCGTTTTTGTTAGACACGCACAGTACCAAATGTATATTCATGTGTTACCTTAATAATAAAGTTTATGTAATTTACTACACACAAACCTGCATAAAAAGTTATTAAAGAGTATGTGATTTCCTCCAAATCCTTTGCTAGACTCTAAGTCTAAAAGTGCATATAAATTTACCATATATATTCATGATTTATTTATTGAGAAATATTTGAGGTCATTATATTGAAAAGGATACATAAAAAATAGTTCAATGAATTGAATATACTTCAGTATTCTATAAGCCAGCCAACAGTGTACCAGTACATTCCTACTAATGATAATTTAAAGCTTTGATATTTCTAATGCTTTTTGTATGTTGGTTAAGTAGAAAATTCTTCAGTAAAAGTAGTTTAAACAAACATATTATTCCAAGACTGGCTAATCCAAATAACATTTCTGAATTATAGCTTTATTATATATAAGTAGTACATATAAGTAGATATTTCAAATCTCCTTAATAATAAATTGTAGTTTTAATTCATGTATGACCTCAAATCATTATTTTCTAAAAAATACAATTTGATGTGTTTTTTTTTT
>JADRCH010000050.1:0-45382 GCA_019843965.1 Rhynchomys soricoides
TTTGTGCCTGTGATAAGCACAAGTGGTTAACAGGCTGGGAGGCAGAGAGAAAGGAATGGATAAAGTTCCAAGATCCCATTCAAGGGTTCACCCCCATTTGTCTGGCAGGCTTCACACTAGACACCTTGAAGGTTCTAACTCCTCCCAACAGTGCAATGTGCAGGGACCATGCCTTTAACACATGGGTCTTTGGGGGACACTTACTAAACCATAGCAATAGAAGAAAACATTCAAGGCATAGATTGCAGGGTGTTCAGAGGTCTTGAGGTGGGGAAGGAACATAAAGGGAGACCAGTGAAGAAGCTGGATTCTGATGAGGAAGGCTTTAGTTAGATGAATTATAGTAGAGATGGGAACATGGGCAGGTCTTGGGTGTGTTTCAGAGGTGGCTTAGCTATATTTCAATGGCTGAAAGGCTTTTGACCCACAGTGGCAAGGGAACCTCCCAGATGTGCAGAGCAAAAGTGGCTGGAAGCTAGTGAGTCATATCTGGGCGCGTGTTGATTGAAGACACTCAGGCTAGAAGAGGGAGGGGTCTTGTTGGATACACACCTTGAGAGTTAGCAGCACACAGACTACTGAAGCCATGGGACAAACTGAAAAGTCCTGGGTGGAAGGCTGAGCCAAGGACAGAAAAGTCAAATGGGGTCTAGTCTACTCCGCTCTCAGGCTCGAGCCATGCTTCCAGGCTCTGTCTGGGGAAGGACAAGGTCAGAGCAAGAAAAAGCTTCAGAGTGGGAAGCTGTGTCCACACTGGGCTGAGGAGGCTGCTGTACCACCTGCAGAGCTCGGACAAGTCAGAGAACCGGAGACACCCACCCAAGGCAGCAGGGGACAGGGCAGCTGGTTTCCCCAAATATTTGTGGGCTGAGGAGGGAGGAGTGCAGAGGCAGAGTGAACAGTGTTAGGAAGAAGCTTAGGTGTTTATCTGCTCTTTCGTTTTCTGCCTGATTCTTTATTTTTCCATTTAACTTTTGTGAGGTCTTCTTTGTCTGCACAGAGAGTTTCTCTCTGGTCTAGAATGTATGTTACCACATTCAGTCTTTTGGCTCCACCCAGGATATTCTACAGGGTCACCTTGTACCTGAGTCACTTCAAGAATGCAGGTGGCTGTATGTGAGGTAATGTCCCAGGCACGGAGTGGCCCGCCAGTGTGGTGCAGTGTTATCAAACTGACTCACTGATTTGGAGATTAAAGACCCAGCTTCTCCTTGCAGTTTTTGCTTTGCCGTTTGTCTGTCTGTAATAGGGTCTCACAGTATAGCTCAGGCTTTCCTGGAACTTGCAGTCCTCTGGCTTTGAACTCCTAAATGCCGTGATTGTAGGTGTTCGATATAATAATAAGAAAAAAAACAGGCTTTAAATTGTGTGTGTGTGGATGCATGCACCACAACACACATACGAAGGTTAAAGGACAACGTATGAGGGCGGGCTGTCTCTTCCAACATTATAGATACCAGGGACCAAATTCAGACAGTCAGGTTTGGCGAAAGCACCTTTATCTGCTGTGCCATCTTGCTGGCCAGCCCTGTTCTATGTCATTTTAACTTTCATTTTTCTTATGATGAGCAAGGTGAGTGTGACAGACAGGAGCCTTTTGTACTTCCCTTTCTGTGAACAGTCTGTTCATGTTTCACCCAAAAATTCCCCAGGTTTTTTGGTTTCTTATTGAATTAGAGGAAATCTTACTGAATCAAAGGAAATCTTTGCTTATTTTTTCCCCTTTTGAGACAAAGTCTCACGTAGACCAGGCTTGAATTCCCTATGCATCTGAAGACGACCCTGAACTTCTGATCCTCCTGCATCTGCTTCCGGAGTGCTGGGGTTGCAAACATGCACCACTTTGCTCAGTTTATGGGGCACTGGAGGGTCAAACCCAGGGCTGTATGCATGCTAGGCAAGTGCTCTACCAACTGAGCTACCTTCCAGTCTTAGAGGAAACCTTTATGTACCAAAGAACTTTGCTTTTTTTTCTGGAATGTAAGTTTTAAGTCATCTTCCTTTGATGGGTCAGGGAAGCATTTGGTGTGTGTGGCCAGGGTAGGACTAATTTATTTTGTTTTATGTGTGTGACGCTCCTATGCATGGCTGGTGCCCCTGGAGGTCAGGAGGGCATTGGATCACCTAGAACTGGAGTTATGGTCATGAATCTCCATGTGGGTGCTGGGAATCAAACCCTGGGTCTCCTGCAAAAACAAATGATCTTAACCACTGAGCCATTTCTCCAACCTCTCTCTGTTTTCTGGATTTTGCTGGTCTACACTGTAAGGATTATGAATGCTAGTGAGAGGTAATTCCCTAGTTGACGGGCCAGGGGCTCTGCAAGGGAGGTCCCTGTGGAGGCAGTGGTATAGGACAAGACCCTAGGACAGGACCAGGGGTGGTCTTGGAGCAACAGGGAAAGGACTTGGGCCTCCTCCTAGGTCAAAGTGTAAAGGAAGATGCCATGTGCCTAGAGGTTGGTGGCTACACACTAAAGGGACAAGGGAGATGGCTGAGTTAACCCAAGGATCAAATCAGGTCTGTAAGATGTCTGGTCCATGGGTGGGGTCTGCTGTGTAAGAAAGAGAGGTAGATGGTCTCTGAGTCAGAGCTAAATGGGAGGAGGGATGAAACCTCTGTTGTCATTGCATTTTCTTAGGTCCCATTTGTGTCCTTAGCATCTGTCAGTCACCCTGAGGTCTGAGCTTGCACTGGGGACCATGTTTTCCTTGTGCTTTCAGATGCCAGACCAGGTTTTGCACAGTGAGATGGCTCTTAACCAACCAACCAAACCAGCCTGTTCTTAACCATTTCCCCTGCACCTCCTCACCTTTCCCAGGGACCTAGACCTCCCCTAACTGCTCCTGGCTCCATCCACTGCCAAACATAGTGCTCCTGTGTCCCTATATGGCATGGCCCCTCCATGTAGGAAAGTAAGTAAGCAAGACAGTCAGCTTCCAATGGGATTGCTTCTCCCTCCTCGGAGCTGCTCACGTTGATTCCATGTGTTAAGTCCTAGAAGCACACTTGGGGAAGCCCTGGGATTTAAGAAGTAAGAGAGTCAGCACACTGTGTGAGTGCTCAGAAAGCCAAAACTCCGGCTAGAGAGACAGCTTAGGAGTTAAGAGCACTCGTTCTTCCAGAGGACCTGAGTTCAGTTCCCAGCATCCAGGTGGGGTGGTTCACAACTGCCAGTGACTCCAGCTCCAGGGCGTTTAATATCCTCTTCCTGCCTCCAGAGGCACCCAGCCATTTTTGGCTTATATGTCACAGACATACACATACATAAAAATAGATCTAAAAAAAACACTCTCTCTGGGTGGCTGGAGGCGGCTCTGAAGAATGAAGATGAAGTGGGGTATTGGAATAAGAATGGCTGGAAGCAAGTGAGAAGCACAGGGAGTGTGTGTGTGTGTGTGTGAATGTGTGCATGTGTCTCTGTATGTGTGAGTGTGTGCCTCTGCGTGTGTGTGTGCATGAGTATGTATGTGAGTGCATGAGTGTGTGAGTATGCATGTGTGAATGTGTGTGTGCATGTGTCTCTGTGTGTGTGTATGTGTGAGTGTATATGTGTGTGTGTGAGTGGGGGATGTGTGTATGCATGTATGTGAATGTGTGTGTGCATGTGTCTCCCTGTGTGTGTATGCCTGTGTGTGTGAGTGTATGTGTGAGTGTGTGTGAGTGGGGGTTTGTGTGTATGTATGTTGTGTGCGTGTGTGACTGTGTGACTGTGTGTGTGTTGGGCATGGACAGTCATCATCAATCACTTCCAGTGAGGGTATTCTTTGATTGTGGGGTACGAAAAGACCAAGGTGAGAGGGATGACAGATCCTGGGAATGCTTAGTGGAAACAGGTTTAGTACTCCAAGAGTGAGCTGACTGTGTGTGAAGTCTTTCTGCAGGCTTAGGGCAGGGCTGAGTCATTGCTTGTGCTAAAGATTCTACATTAGGCTGTGCTGGGGCCACACCAGCTCCTTGTGATTAAGTGAGACTCTTGCCCATCCTTCCTGGTGCCATTGACCAAGTTTTGCCCTGAGTGAACCTTCAGGCCCCCGCAGGGTACCCTCCTTCCTGCCTGATTCCACAGCACAGATGTTTCCCCTCCTGCTTGATGTGGGCCCTCTCCTCCTTCCTCTTGCCTTTTCTTCTCTCTCTCTCTCTCTCTCTCTCTCTCTCTCTCTCTCTGTCAATGCCCACACCTATCCTCTAGTTCTGACTTCAGAGGCATTCAAAAAATTGTTTTCTTATTTTAATTTTTGCTTTAATCTATGTGTGGGTACTTTGACTACATGATGTCTATATACTACATATGTACCTGTTACCCACAGACTCCAGAAAGGATCTTTGGGGTGCCTGGAACTGGAGTTACAGACAGTTGTGAGCCACCATTTGTGTACTGGGAAATTAAACCTCTGGAAGAACAGCAGTGCTCTGCATCACTGAACATCTGTCCAACCTCTGGTTTTACTTTTAATTATGTCTATGTGAGTGTGTGTCATTGTATGTGTATATGCATGTGAATGCAGTGCCTGCAGAGGCCAGAAGAGGGCCTCAGATCCCCTGAAGGTAGAGTTACAGGTGGTGATAGCCACTTGACAAAGGAGCTAAGAACCAAACTCAGGTCTTAACTGCTGAGCCATCTCTCCAGCCCAGAAAGAACTCTTAAACACCCAAAAGACTTCAAAACACCAGAAATGGGGTCTGGGGTTGTGGCTTAGTGGCAGAGCACTTACTGAGCATGGTTCAGATCCCTGCAACAAGGTGGCAAGATGACTCAGCAGATAAAGGTGCCTGTCACCAAGCCTGGGGACTTGAATTCAATCTCTAGAACGTACATGGTGGAAGGAAAGGGCCAGTTGTTGCAGTTTGTCATCTAAATTCCACGCATAGACCATGCCATATTTACACACATGGGACCATGCATGCGTGTGTGCGCGCACGCGCACACACACACACATGCACATACACAGTAACAATGGTGGTGACTGGCGTGGCGCTGCTGTTTGGGGTGGGGGGCCTGACCCACACTCCTCAGAACACATAGATTCTAAGTCCCAATGACAGATGTCTTAGTCAGGGTTTCTATTCCTGCACAAACATCATGACCAAGAAGCAAGTTGGGGAGGGAAGGCTTACACTTCCATGCTGCTGTTCATCACCAAAGAAAGTCAGGACTGGAACTCAAACAGGTCAGGAAGCAGGAGCTGATGCAGAGGCTATGGAGGAATGTTCCTTACTGGCTTGCTTACTTGCTTCTCCTGGCTTGCTCAGCTGTCTTTCTTATAGAGCCCAAGACTACCAGCCCATAGATGGTACCACTCACAAGGGGCCCTCCCCCCACCCTTGATCACTAATTGAGAAGATGCCTTACCACTGGATCTCATGGAGGCATTTTCTCAACTGAAACTCCTTTCTCTGTGATAACTCCAGATTGTGTCAAGTTGACACAAAACCAGCCAGTACAATTGACCCCTTGTCAACTTGACACACAAACACATCACTATTAAGCCTCAACCCTTACTTTCTTATTTATCCCCAAGATCTAAATAACTTTAAAAGCTCCACAGTCTTTGCAAATTCTTACTGTTAAAATTTCAATCCCTTTAAAGATATCCAGTCTCTTAGAATTCAAAGTCTTTTTACTATCAAAAGTCTCTTAACTGTGGGCTCCACTAAAATACCTTCTTCCTTCAGGAGGGAAAATATATCAGGGCACAGTCACAATCAAAATCAAAATCAAACTCCAACTGTCCAATGTCTGGGATCCACTCACGATCTTCTGGATTCCTCCAAGGGCTTGAGTCACTTCTCCAGCTCTGCCCTTTGTAGCACACACCTTGTCTTCTAGGCTCCAGGTGCCTGTACTCCACTGCTGCTGCTGTTCTTGGTCATCTCATGGTACTAGTATCTCCAAAACACTGCTGTCTTCCAATGCAACTAGGTTTACCAATAGCCTCTGATAGGCTCTCTTCATAGTGCCAAGCCTCAACTCCTTTGTCCTTTTTTTTGTCAACCCCTTCAGTCCTGGGCAGTCAATTGCAACTGAGACTGCACCTTCACCAGTGGCCTTCCATGGCCTCTCACAGTGCCCAGGCCTCAGCTGTTCTTCACGACTCTTTCATGCCTTCAAAACCAGTACCACCTGGGTGACTCTTACACATTACCAAGTCCAGCCACAGCACAAGGTACAACCCTGGCTATCTCTGGAACACAGCCTCTGTGCTCTCAGAAAACACTTCTCGGAAGATTTCACCTCAATGATGCTGGTCTCTTCACAATCACCTCCAATTTCCCAGCTCCACCTAACCAGCATCAATAGTCCCAGTAATGCAATGGATTTGCTTTAGTAGTTCTGGTATCTTGTTAATCACAGCTGATTTCTTCAGCCCCAGCTAACTAAAACCACAGAATCTTAAATCAAACTAGCAATGGCCCTGATAGGAGTCTTTAATCTTCCCTCTGAAATTTCACAAGCCAGGCCTCCATCTTCTGCACTGTTCTCAACATTATCTTTCAAGCTCCTACACAACATCCCACAGAGCTCTTAACGCCGAATGGATCTTCTAGCCCAAAGTTCCCAAGTCCTTCCACAGTCCTCCCTAAGACATGGTCAGGTTGTCACAGGAATACCCCACTATGCTGGTACCAATTTGTCTTAGTCAAGGTTTCTATTCCTGCACAAACATCATGACCAAGATGCAAGTTGGGGAGGAAAGGGTTTATTGAGCTTACACTTCCACTCTGCTGTTCATCACCAAAGGAAGTCAGGACTGGAACTCAAGCAGGTCAGGAAGCAGGAGCTGATGCAGAGGCCATGGAGGGATGTTCCTTACTGGCTTGCTTGCTTCTCCTGGCTTGCTCTGCCTGCTTTCTTATAGAGCCCAAGACTACCAGCCCACAGATGGTACCACTCACAAGGGGCCCTCCCCCCTTGATCACTAATTGAGAAAATGCCTTACAGCTGGATCTCATGGAGGCATTTTCTCAACTGAAACTCCTTTCTCTGTGATAACTCCAGCTTGTGTCAAGTTGACACAAAACCAGCCCGTACAACACATAAGGCAAAGTTCACTTTGGGGAACCAGTGGGCTTCCTTTCAGAGCATAGATGAGGGGTTTCTTACAGGGGGATGGGTGTTCCTCCCCCAACAGGTCACACCTGGAAAGCCTTACCCCAAAGGGATGAGGGTACAACCCACCCCACTTAATCTTGCCCAGAAAATATACTCTTAGCCCCACCCTGAGACCAAGAAGGCAGGTTTGCATACAACAGGTGGTCGGGAGCCGTTGGATACTCAGGTGAGGGTCTCATGCCCCATCCTGCCCCTCCTGGAGGAGGTATACACAGCCAACAAGCACAGCTGAGATGATTATTTTGCAAGAGGGCACAGCCGAATGCCCCAAGATGGCAGTTGCTTGGCCCAGAGAACAGCAAAGACCCTATTCTGCAGGATGCTCACCCCAATCTGGCCATTGCTGGCATTACCTTGTGATTCATCTTGCTGTTGCCAAAAGAGGTCTGGGCCTTTTGGAGGGAAGTTTGTGGGGAAATAATGCTGCATCCAGCAAGCCCTTTGCCTAGCTCTTGTTTAACTGTTGTATGGTGGCCTCAGAATGCACGTCAGATTTGTTTTGTTCTTCGGCTGACATCCTACACTGGCGTGATGCATATTATGTGAGGGTTCAGATGACCTGTGGTTGACAGAGGTTTCTGGAAGTAGTGAAGGGGAAGGAAGAGACAGAAGTCCATGGACAGATGGACAGCCCCAGTGTGGGGCAAGTTGAGTGTCAGATTACAGCAATGCCAGAGCATGGTGGTTGGTCACCCTGGGGCGACAAGGAGCTACTGAAAGGACAGAGTGGGCTCCGCGGAGTGTCTGTGAACTCTGCCCCTGGGGAGCTCTGAGTGATGCCCCTCCCTGCCAGTGGAGGAGCCTGAGGGTCCCAGCTGGAAGGACTTAGGATGCTTAGAGGCCCTAGAAACCCTAACAAGTTGGGTGCAGCCTCCTGTCCACAAGAGGCCAATTACACAACATGTCAGCGAAGCAGAGAAAGGAGATTTCCTCATATGGCTACGTCCGGTGAGAAGGAAAGAGTCCAGCGCCCCTCTCCCCACCCCTACCCATTCCATCTGCAAGGTCCTGACATGATTGGTGTTCAACTTTGCATAGGAGAAGAGATGTCTGACTAAGGGGTGGTCCTGCCCATCACCATTGTCTGGGCTCCAGTCTGTCAGAACTGTGGAATCTCTCTCCTGGAAACAAGCCCCTCTTCTAGCTGGCACCAGGCTTCATCTTCTCCCAGCATGAGATTCCTGGGGGAATCCCAATTCCTTGGGGTCTATTTTTTTTTTGATAGTCAGATCACCAAGAGGAGGGGCCCATGTTCTCCTCAGAAGATCTTCACTTCTCTCAGAACTGTGACAGATGCAGGGCCTGACATTTCTATAAGGGACTGTGTGATTCATTTCCAGGTTACCTTGCATCTGTCCAGGGCAGGCAGAACCCAGCTCAGTGGTGCCTGTTGCTGGCTGGAAGCCTTCCTTGGTGAGCAGTAGAAGGGAGGCAGAGGTCAGCCTGGGTGGAAGAAGCTTCCTGGGAGGGGAGTTGGTTTCTGGGCTTGATGGCTGGGCCTTAGTAGCTCATCTCTTACGTGGTTTTGGTACGTGTCTTCTCTGGAACTTTTTTTTTTTTAATGAAAAGAAAGGAGAAATTAAACAGAGGAGGGTGAAGGGTTGGCTTACCAGAAGGCTAGAGGAAGAGAGAAAGAAGGATGGGAAGTCTCTGACTCTGTGGTCCTCCCCATCCCTCCTCCTCTTTCCAGTCTGGCTCAGTTTATTCTTCATCTTTGTCCCAGGATGGTTGCTGGTGCTCTGATTTCTAGATTGTCACATCACAAAAATGGAGCTCTGGGCTTACTTCCCCAGCAGCTGGTTGTATGGTCTTGGGCAAGGCTCTTTCCACAGCTGCAGATTCCCAGCCTGATTTTCTGCTGACTTTGAGGTGTCCAGACTACTCATTCCTTCTCTTCTCTGGACTGCCAGGGTGTCCTTGGGATTAGACAGAGCAAGGGAACTGAGGCAGAGATGCCAGAGGCTGTGGGGCAGGGGAGATTAAGGCCTCTGCCTGGGCTCTGCAGGGCTAGACCCAAACCCTCAGATTTGACTTTTGAAGGGAAAGCTCTCTCCTGATAAGTGCTGTGTGATAATAAGGACTGCCTTTTATTCTGAGCTGGCCTCCTAGCTTTGCAGTTTCAACACCAGCCTACCTGTGTGAAAATTCAAGCCGACTGATGGCTCTCTGGGGTTAAGTGATTCCTGCTCGGAAGCTGAAGGGCTTCCTGAACCAGAGTCCTGGCCTGTTGTGCCTTCACTGTCACATACCAAAAGCTTGCCAGAGCTGGGTACTGTAATATATATGTATTAGTCAGGGTTCTCCAGAGTCACAGAACTTATGGATAGTCTCTATATAGTAAAGGAATTTGTTGTTGACTTACAGTCTGCAGGCCAACTCCCCACAGCAGCAGCTGTAAATGAAAGTCCAAGGATCTAGCAGTTGCTCAGCACCACAAGGCACACAGGCAGATCAGAGGGAATCTGCCTTCTTCCAATGTCCTTATGTAGGTCTCCAGCAGAAGGTGTGGCCCAGATTAAAGGTGTGTACCACCGTGCTTGGATCTGAGACTTACTTTGTCCCAGGCTCTTGAACTCAGAGATCTCCTTGCCTCAGTCTCCTGGAATTAAGGGCACGTACTACTTTGCCTGGAGCTAAGCTTTTCATGGCCACTGTGCCTCAAGATCTCCAAGCCAAGATCCAGGTCAGAAACCTGTGTCTTCCAGCCTCAAGATCTGGATCACAAGTGAGCCTTTTAATTCTGGATTATAGTTCACTCCAGAAATAGTCAAGTTGACAATCAGGAATATATATATATTTCCTATATGCATATAATATATTTTAATGAAATCCCCCATTTCCACCCTGTCTTGGTCACTGTTCTATTGCTGTGACCAGACACCATGACCATGGCATTTTGTTTCCCATTAATGTATTTATTTATTTGCTTTGCATCCAGATTTCAGCCCCCCCTCCTTCCAGTCCCCCCTCATACACCCCCTTCCCAAATTCCTCTCACTTTCTCCACTGAGGAGGACAACCACCCACCCCCCACCCCCCGGTATCAACCCACCCTGGCACCTCAAGTCACTGCAGGACTAAGTACATCCTCTCTCCCTGAGGCCAGACAAGGCAACCCAGCTAGGGGAACAGAATTCACAGGGAGGCAACAGAGTTAGGGACAACCCCTGCTCCAGTTTGGGGACAGGGCACTGTATGAAGACCAAGCTGCATATCTGCTACATATTTGCAGGGTACCTAGGTCCAGTCCGTGTATGCTCTTTGGTTGGTGATTCAGTCTCTAGGAGTCCCCAAGGGTCCAGGTTAGTTGACTTCGTTGGTCTTCCTGTGGAGTCCCTGTCCCCTCTGGGGCCCTCAACCCTTTCCCCAGCTCTTCCACAAGACCCCCTGAGATCGTCTAATGTTTGGCTGCTGGTCCCTGCATCGGTTTCAGTCAGCTGCTGGGTGGAGCCTCTCAGAGGACAGTTATGCTAGGCTCCTGTTGGCAAGCATAACAGAGTATTACTAATAGTGTCAGAGATTGGCGCTTGCCCACTGGATAGACCTGTCCCTGTTGGTAGGTGTGACCCTGGACATCCACTTCCTCACACAGATGCCAGTCCCACTAGGGCACTGCAAGGCTAGGGAGTACAAGGACCCAGGTCAAACTCCATGTTCCTCTCACCCCATGTCCACCGGCACTCTGTAGGACACTGAGGACAAGGGTGTCTTCACTGCGGAAATGGTTATGAGTTCTTCTTGCCACTGTTTATAGAGAGGCCCCTACTTATCATTCCTAAGCACAGTGAGGGGGTTCACACAGTGAGCAGTAGCAGCTGGGGCTCAGAGGCCAGTGCAGGCCTGGTTTCAGGGACAGCTGTATTGTCCTTTGCCTCTCCACAACTTGTCATCTGCTTGCTAGCTTCTCACTTGTTCCTCTGGTGAGCCCTTAGGAGCCTCTGAGACCAGCCTTGGTGCTTCACAGTGACCCTGGGCAACAGGTGGAAGAGGGTGAGTTACACACCTCTTCTGTTCTAGGGGGCTGATTTAGGGAGACACATTGTTTCCAATCTCCATGCGTTTTCTCCTCTTCTTCCTCCTCCTCCTCCCCTCCTCCTTGCGCGCACACACACACACACACACACACACACACGCACACTTTCCCATGTGAGTACAAATGCTGGTTCACAAAGAGGCCCAAGGTTGATGTCGGGAATTCTCTTCAGTTGCTCCTCTGCCTTACCCTTTTGAGTCAGGGTCTTACAATCAAATTTTGCTGCTGTGTTTATTCTAACTGATTTACTCTGGGATCTCATCTCTACCTTTCTAGGTTAGAATTACAGGCCACCGCCACACCCACCCACCTAGCATTTAAGTGACTGCCTAAGATCCAGACTCCAATCTTCTTGCTTCAACAAAACACTTTAAGGGTCAAGCTGCCTCCCCAGTCACTCTTCACGAGCTTTTGAATGGGACAGTTTACTTCAGCCCTTAAAACAACAACGACAACATCACCTTGTGTTTAATAATGCTAGAATGATAACCTAACATCGCATGTCAGCCACTGAGGCTCTTAATCCATGGCTGTATTCAAAGAGTGTAAAATGTATTACACAAAACGTTGGGTGAGCAGAAAGCATCCTGTCTGCACTCACAAGGAAAACAGGTAACTCTTAGAGCCTAGGGTATCTGGAGAAGGTGGTGGTAGGAGGGGGCTGGGGTCCCAACAGCTTTGGCTGCGCTTGCCCCTTGATGAATCCAGATTACACACATATGTGTGTTGCCCACTCCCTGTGCATGGACACTTGTATACAACAATCATCAAGGAAGCAGCTTCTGGGCACTGTGAGCTTACTGTGTGCACATTTCAGGCCCTAACACCTCTGCATTAGTTGCTTTTCTCAGTGCTCAGTTTGTTTTTAGATTGATCCCATTTTCATATGTATGAATGTTCTGCTTACATGTTTGCCTGTGCACAGTGTGCATGTTTGGCACCCACGGAGGTAGGAAGAGGACACAGGATCCTTTGCCACTGGAGTTATGGACAGTTGTGAGCCACTGTCCATGCGGGTACTGGGAAGTGAACCTGGGTCCTGTGTCAGAACAAGTGCTCTTAACCACTGAGCCATCTCTAAGAAAGACAAAAAGAAAAAGAAAGAAAAAACAACTGGCAAATGCAGTTTAAGGAAGGGAGGGTTTATTTGGACTAGAGTTTGGGGGTTGGAGGTAGGACCGCCAGGCCAGGGAAGAGGTGGTGGCAGCTGGTCACTGCATCTGAAGTCAGGGGACAGAGATGACTGCTGCTGCTCTGCAGGTTTCTCTATTTTAATTCATCTGAGAGCTGAGTGTTAAGGTTGGTCTTCTCTCCTCAATTTACCTAATCTAGAAACTCCCTAGCATCTGTCTCCAGGGAGACTCTAGATCCTGTCAAATGGACAACAGGAGGCTCAGAAAGGCTTCAGGATGCTCTGCAGGTAGAATTGCCTCAGGGAGAGCAGGCCTTGTCACTGTGTGAACAGCCCATGCCTCACAGGCTAGGGTATCCTCCTGGCTTCCTACAGCTAACTCCTCGCTGGACTCAGATCTGTTTGCTAGTTATATCTTTTCCCAGATGAGTCTGGGTGGTCCCTCCCTATTCTCCAAGCACTGCCAGTCCCTCGGGTGACCTTCCTCCTGGCAGTTCACACTTGCTTTGGCTGCCCTCTTCCCCTTGGGGGTGTGTCCTCTGAGTAATGATAATGTGAACGACTCACCCAAGGTGTTGCTGGTTAATAAGTACCACCTCCAAGTCCAGTAGATGAAGTTAGCAGTTAATGATTGCCAAGGGATGCTTTTCCTGAGTTCAGGCCTCAACCAGAAGATGAAGGAATGACATTTCCCTGTACCTTCACTCTGGAGCCCTGAGCCTGGAGTTAGAGTACACTAAGAGTGCTGTTTCTTTATGTGTGCGTGTAGGCGCGCGCACACACACACACCCCACATCATACACCACATATCACCACCACCATGCTATGCTTCCATCTCTGGCATCTCAAGACCCAGGACCAGGCCTCCCTGTTCACAGCCTGCTTCCCTGTTTTAGGCCTTATCTCTCCCTAGTGACACTGCTCTCTCTTCTGCCAAGGTGACCTTGGCTTTAGGATCTACCCCAATCCTTGCTTCTGTCTTGAGCCTCTCCTTGCTTTGTTCTGGGTACCAGCACTAGACTCCCCCCAAGCTTTGGACAGCTCTTTACGCATATTTCCCATGTTCTTGGCTTGGCTGAGGGTTCAGCAGAGGGAGGGAGGGGTAGGAGGCTGCTACCCAGATTGAGTCAGCTGGGCTCTTAGATCATTCTTAAACCTAAGGTGCCATCTGAGGTCAGCGGAGGGAGGGGCATGATGAAGGAAGAAATGGAACTTTTCAGGCAGGTAAGGGATGTGTGCACAGCCATCTAGAAGCTTCAGGAGTAGTACACAGGAAGGGTAAAATAGGCCCTGTGGTGGATAATGGTCCCTGTGGTGTGAAGACCACAAGGCAGGTGCTTTCAGATCTGTTTGCCCCTTGCTGCTCCCACCTAGGGCTTCTCTCTCTGAGGACGGCTAAGATGGCCAACACTGGCCAAGCAGTGGCCCCCATGCTGAGTTTATGCCTACTGAGGGTCTGTGGAGCTACATGTAAAGCAATCTTCTTTAGTAGTTGTTCCCCCACTCCACCCAACCCCTTGCCCACCTTGTCCTGATGCTTCTGGCTTTAGGGTGTGTAGCACTGTCTCCCAGCATACCCAAGGCTACGAAGCATAGACACTCAGGGATGCCCCTTATCTGTCTGTGCCTGGGAACTGACCCTGAGCTCCAAGCTGTTCGCCCAAGGTGGGGAGCTCTAAGCCCATAGAGGGGCCTGTAGTGGACCCTGTACAGCACTGCACATTGAGGGCTGTACAATGAGTTCACAGAGAGAATGTGAAAATGTTTACTTTCTCTGTACATCCTCTCTGTCTAGGCTCCCACACAGTGGCTGCTTTATCTCAGGCTGCTTTCTGATTAAATTAGCAGCTGGAGAGAAGGTGTACACTGTCTGGCATGATTGTTTTTTCCTAGAAAAATCTTCTTATGGATGGAGGAGATGACAGCTGAAGTTGTCCTTGGCCTCTATCTGCATGTTCACACAACTACATGTACACACTCACACAGACATACACACTCATACACACTCTAGAGCAGCGGTTCTCAACCTTCCTAATGCTGCCACCCTTTAGTACAGTTCCTCATGTTGGGACCGCCAACCATAAAATTATTTTCATTGCTACCTCATGGCTGTAATGTTGCTACGAATTGTAATTAAATATGTGTCTTCTAATGATCTTAGGTGACCCCTATAAAAGGATTATTCAATTCCCAAAGGATTGCAACCCATGGGTTAACAACCAGTGAGCTAAAGGTAAGGCAGAGGGAAGATGCTGAGCAAATAGCACAAAACATGGATGAAGGTCCTGGTGCTAAGGTCAGAGGTAAGAGAACAGGTGAGGGAGACATGGCTAGGCTAACAAGAGGTGAGGCTGGAGCAGGGTAGACTGTGGAGGTCAGAAAGACACACTAAGGACTTGAGATCATCCAAGACCTACTGGAGGGGACTGCATGGTTTTATTTTTGAGTCAGAGTTGTCTTTGTAGCCCAGACGACCCTGGGTACCATCGTCCTCCCTCCAGTTCTGTGTTGAGATTACAACTCTGCACCACTGCGCCCATCCTCCAGATTTTCTTGTAGGAGCATAAGGTAGGGAACCAAGAGAAAGTCACGCCTGGACAATGAAGAGTTATTGAGGTTTCTAAGGTCACCTGGAGCTCACAGCCACTAGACCTGAGGTGCTGGGCGAGTCTGTGTCTGCTTTGATCCCTGGGAATGCACAGGAATAGCATGGTGGCTGGCTACTGTGCGTACTCAATATGATTTGCTGACAGCTTTCCAGTGCTTCCAGCGTGGGCCACTTGTCACTCCCACCCCTCACCGGTGGTGACAACTTTCAGCCCTAGGAATCTTGGCTTTCCCTAAGCCATTCAACAGTATCCCTTAGAACCCAGCTACCCTGAATGGAGAAATCCCAAGGCCAGTGCTGTCCCTGGGCCGGGAGAAGGGATAGGGATCTACAGGAAGGCTCAGAAGTGATCTTCTCAGAACTTCAACATTTACAAGTCTGAGTTGGCGGACACAGATTAATCCTCCAAGACTGGCTAAGGCTTGAAAGACTCACTCTTCTGTTCCTTTAGACAGCGTGGTCACTTTGAAGACGGCAGCACATATGTGTGGTTCAGTGTGAGGCAACCCCAGCATTGGGGAAAACTTAGAAAAGAAAGGAGGTGTCTAGGTTGGCTGCCCTGCTCCCACTGCCCTGAGAGAACCCCGGCCAACACTTTGGGGAAGAGCCTTCCAAGCATATTTGTTTCCTGCCTATAAATACAAACCGTTAAATGCAACTAGTCTTTCTATGGATGGTATGACAATATTTACGCCATTACATAACCTGTTTTTCCTTTAACAACTTGTCATGACACTGTTTCCTGTCAGTTAGCACAGGTCCGTAACATTTTTTTATAGGTCTGGGTTTGCATGGGTATGTTGTGACAGCTCTTCTGTACAGTGTGCTAAGGAATAGCACCCACTCTTTTCCAGATGTTCAGTAATTGCCTAGTGGTAGATATTTAGAATACCTGCCATAGCTGGTTAAAAAAAAAAAAATGTTTAGCTCCCTCTCCAAGTCCTAATGCCCAGCTGGGAGGTCACCATGGCAACCCCTACTTGCCTCATTTGTGACCCAGAACCAGCAGGCTGTGGACAGGGTGTCAGTGTAGGAAGAAGCAAGTGACAGGGCTGAGGGGACGCTCTCTGTCTTCACAGACTTTATAAGCACAGGGCAGAAGGAACAGGGGAGACCATCTTCAGATCTGAGGTGGCTGAAGCTGTAACAAGGGTAATAGTCACACTCGGCTGGATGCTTGTTCACTATTAAGTACCACATCTATCTTCTTAAGAGCTAGTGCCACTTCTCCTGTCCCCCTCATTCAAGGGATAAGGACGTGAAAGCTCATTTACCCAAGTGCACATAGAAGAGTGCCAAACACACATGGTGGATGAGAGAGCTAGCATTGAAGATTGGCCCGGTGAGATTCCATCATGTAGTGGACACTCAGGACACTGATGATTTGTCTGTATTTGCTGCTTAGAGTCTTCCTCTCTACCCACCTGGAGGTTACCAGTCTTTCCCCTGCTGCCACCCTGAGGCCTCTGGTCCCAGCAACCAAGCAGCCTGTGCTTACCTGGTTCTGATGAGGATACACTGCCTCTTCATTCAGCTCACCCTGGCCACCTGCCACTTAACCCCTCTGCCACTTCTAAGCTAAATTTGATAGATCTGCTGGTACACAGTAGTCCCCTTATCTATATTCCGAGACTCAGGATGCCTGAGACCATGGGTGTTACTGAATTGCTAAATGCAATGTCTCTTGCCTCTCTTCTCAAAAGTATATATTTATGGTAAAGATTGATAGAGAAATTTAGCACAGTTTGGGGGGCATCAACGTGGCACAGCTGATAAAGGTGATTGCCTCCAAACCTGGTAATTTGAGTTCGATCCCCAGGACCCATACATAGAAAAAGAAAACTCACTCCTACACGTTGTCCTCTGACTTTTGCCTCACACTGACACTTGCACATGTGCACACATACACTCACAGACACACACACACAGAGAATACATTTATTAATGTAATTTTTAAAAGAAACCAGGTACACTGGTGGATTGACAGCAGTCACATAAAGAGAACAGTTACAGTGGTGTGCTTTAACAAAATGTGGAAGGGGGTTTCTTTCTCTCAAAAGATCAAAAGTAAATACCTAGTACTTTCGAGCTGAAGATGATCGTGGGTTCCTGAAGCTGCAGACAGTAAAGCTGTGGAGGTAGAGACAGGCTGACCTCTTGCCTTTCCTAGTGGACTCTCAGATCTCTGAGGCTGCTGCACGGGTGGCAGGGGAGAATTCACCTCAAGATCTCACCCAGACCTCATCCCTTCCCTCTCTCTTTTCTTCTCTATGCTCCTTAAAGGCTCCCATCTTGGCACTATCTTAACATGGACTGTGGACTATCCTTGGGTCTGATGTGCCCTAGAGTGTGAGCTCCGAGGGTGTGAGTGCAGAGGGCATGAGCATGGAAGGTGTGAGCACGGAGGGTGTGAGTGCGGAAGGTGTGAGCGCTGAGGGTGTGAGCGCGGAAGATGTGAGCGCCAAGGGTGTGGGGCTGAGGGCATGAGCACAGAGGGTTTGAGCTCAGAGGGTGTGAGCCTGGAAGCTGTGAGCGCCGAGGGTGTGGGCATGGAGAGAGGGTGTGGGCACCGAGTGTGTGAATTCCGAGGGTGTGAGCTCTGAGGGTGAGAGCCTAGAAGCTGTGAGCGCCAAGGGTGTGAGCGCCGAGGGTGTGGGCGTGGAGAGAGGGTGTGGGCACCGAGGGTATGAATTCCGAGGGTGTGAGCCTGGAAGCTGTGAGCGCAGAGGGTGAGGGCTCAGAGGGCATGAGCGCGGAGGACTTCCTTTCTCATGCCACAATTTTTCTCTTGCCAAGCTAGAAAAACTAAGGCTGAGAATAATCCTGGTCCTCACCCCAACTTTGTTTTGCTTCACTAGTGCCACCAGCCTGGCTTTATCCCGTAGGCTCTCCTGTGTTCCTCTCCTCTGGAGGAAACTCAGGTGCTTCTTGGCTTCTGAAAGTTCTCTCTCTTTGTCTCTCAATCTTATCTAAAGCTTTAACTTCCGCTCTGAAACATGGCCACAATTTTTTTAAATACTTATATTAACTGATCGATTGATTGACTGATTGATTGTGGGGAACACATGTATGGCACAGCATGTATGTGGAAGTCAGATGATAACACCCAGAGTTAGCTTTCTCTTTCAACTGTATGGGTCCCAGGGATTGAACTGAGGTCATAGAGCTTGGCAGCAAGCTCCTTTACTCACTGAGCCATCTCACCCATCCCCTGGCTGCAGATCTGTAAACTGTAGGCCTGTGAGTCTAGAAACTGCCTGGGGCCCTTGGTTCTTCTCACTGTGCTCCCACCTCTTCCAGTCCTATGGGAAATGGGGGTCTAGGACTTTGTGTGCTCTGAGCCCCAAGCTGAAGTTACTCAGTTTCTCTCCGAGTGATTGGATGTTTGATTTTGTCACCAGGGGCCTAGACTTTAACCTGCTCAGCAAACCCAGAGCTTTGTGGCTTCATGTTTATCCAGAGAACTGTGGCTCAAGGTTCCTATGTGAAGACTCCCAATTTCTTAAATGTAGGCCTAGGTTTTGTTGTATACAATATTTTAAGTAATTCTCTAAGAATATCATGTTGTTTGTTCGTTTTTTGACAGGGTCTGATGTGTCTCAGGCTGGCCTCCATCTTGCTATGTAGCCGAGGGTAACCATGAACTTCTGATCTCCCACTTCCTGGTTACTGAGATTTTTGGCTTGTCCCGCTTCACTGTGCAGTTTATGCAGTGCTGGAAATCAAACCCAGGGCTTTGTGCATGCTGGGAAAGCCCCGGCTTGTATGTTCTCCCTTAATTGTTTTAGTTATTTACAGGAACAATTGCACAAAAGGTGCAGAGCCTTCTGTAGGCTCCCTCTCCATCTACCCCCAGTCTTCTGTTGTTAAAGTGGCATAGATAATGTACATAGAGATAAAGATGCTTTTGCTTAAGACAAAATCTCATGTAGCCAAGGCTGGTCTTGAACTCCTGTTCCTCCTGCCTCCATCTCCTGCTAGGATACAGATGAACCACCACACCCTAGCCAGAGAAATGTGAGCTAATCAATACTGAAACATTGTTATTAACCAGGATCTTTGTTTCTATCAGGGCTTCTTCTGTGCTGTGCCTTCTATGGGTTTGACAAATGCATAATGTCACATGGCCATCATTACAGAATGGTTCTGGTTTTTAAAAACATTTTAGAAGGCAGAAAGCTATTTGCCTTCACTCTCCGCCTTGGCAGAGTTCAGCCACACCCAATATTCAGCTCTTCCTTGCTCTCTCTGTCTCTGCAAGTGGCTCTCTCTATTTGGCTCATCTCCTTCCTGGATTCCGGCTGCCAAGAGCCTCCTTAGAAGTGGTTTAGGAGTCCCAGTCTGGGCCACTCTGCAGAGAACCTCAAGAGCTGCCTCTGGCAGCCTTCCCAGACCAAGATAGCCCTGCCCTTCACCACACCTGGATGGTGGCTGGCCTGAGCCAGGGGTGTGCCCTGTGTGGAGCTGAGGCTGAGCACTGTACCCTAAGCAGAGAGAAGGGAAAACTCAGGGTGTGGCTGGCAAGCCTGTTTGTAGACTGGCTGGGGCCTGTAGGGCAGGAATGAGGAAAGAGATGAAGGGAGATGGTTGGGATCCCTATGTTCCACACACCTCTTTCTGGCCTGGCCTCACAGCTTTCCACTCAAAGGGAGTGAGCCACCAGGCTTGGGAAAACAGTTGAGAAGGACAATTAGCTCAGAACAACCTTAGCTGCAAAGCTACACTCCACATGCACTGGGAGATTCCGGTTTCCTCTCGGTGTCCCAACACCCCACCCCCACCCCAGCTCTGCCTCTACTTAGCTGGATTAGGGCACAGAGCTTCTCTTCTGTTTGAGGAGCTCAGAGATCATTGTCACCCTCTGAACCTTTGCTCAAATAGTCCTTTCCACCCCTGAGCTCTCACACTGTACACATACCATGCCCACAGCAAATCTCCGCTAACCCTTGCCTGGCACTCCCTCCATGAGGCTTCCCTGCAGGTCTCTTCTACTCAGCTTTACCCCTTTGTCCACAGAATATCTCTCCCAGTTGTTCACCAGTCTATGTGTCCCCATTCTTCTGAGAACAGTTATATGCCATAGATATATGCCCCATCTGCAGAGTACCTAAATCTCTAGATCATTCGCCAGCCTCACCCCATGGGTGAGTGGGTGAGTGGAGGGTGAACTGACCCGTATAACCTCAGAGAGAATACTCAATAAGGTTTTATAGGGTCTCATAAAAATAGACCAAGCCCTGTCTTCAATTGAGCCATCTAAATAGTGGCTTAAAAGGTGACCACACCCTCAAGACTCAGAATGAGCATCATGATAGTGTCTGGGTTCCATCCACTGAGTAGCTTACTGCAGGCATGCTTTAGGCAGAGAGCCTACATCCATTATTCAGTCAGTCTTCCAGCCTCCTATGAGGACCAAAGCTGAGAACTGAAACTACAGTGTTCAAGGGTACCAGCTTGCTGGGCAGTGGTGGCGCACACCTTTAATCCCAGCACTTGAGAGGCAGAGGCAGGCGGATTTCTGAGTTTGAGACCAGCCTGGTCTACAGATTGAGTTCCAGGACAGCCAGGACTATACAGAGAAATGCTGTCTTGAAAAACCAAAAAAAAAAAGGGTACCAGCAGGTAAGCAGGAGAACTGCACCTGCAGCTGTGACCCTAAGACCCCTTGGAGGCAGTCAGGGGTGGCGAGGTCCAAGTCAGACTAAGTAGGGGATTGCTGTTTCTCCTGGAGGAAGCAGACATGACTAGACCTTGAAAGTCCAGAGACATGAACAGTCTGAGACCTTTGAGACCTAGATACAGGCCCCAATCCCTCCACTCCCACCCGCCCCAGGGAATTGCAGAAAAGAGGTCATGAGCGACCATTATCCAGGCCTGCGCTCCCTCTGGGTAGCCCGAAGGGACAGCTGGGTTGGAAAGTAAACCCTGCAGGTGATCTGGCCTGCAGGTGAACACTAAGCCTGTTGCCTCTAGGTGTGGACATTCCTCTGGTGCAGGACAAGTCTAGCAGAAGGCTTCTCTTGGGGTTGCCTGCAGAGAAGGCCCCTATAGCCAGCAAGACAGACAGAACAAGCCCTTCCTTCGTCCATCAACTGGAGCACCTGCCCTGTTGGAGCCTGTATAGCCACGTCAGCCCTACTGAGATCTGTCTAGACACCAGAGCGCCTCAGAGTTTGACTTAATTCTGTTGACCAGACACTCTCTGAGCTGGTGGTCTGGAACATTTTTTTTTTCCAGTTCACACATATCACTAAATATTTGATAGCTATGACTGGTCCCCAGTGACACAAATGCATATGTGCACTACAAACACACACACACACACACACACACACACACACACACACACACACAGTGTTTTCTAGGTTCGAAATCCCTGTCCCAGTGGGTGTCACAGCTGCTGGCCCCTCTCCTGATAGTTTCTGATTTAGTATTTCCCAGGCTAGTCAGGACTTAGTAAATTGACTTTGTGACCTAATGACAGCGTATTGCTTACACTTTGATCAGCAGACGCATTGTGAATAGACCCAGCATTGTGGCTCTCATGAACAGTGACCTACACACAGGCTGCTTCTGTTTGCCCAAGTGGGCATTCAGACACTGGCTGAAGCCTGGGTGGAGATCGGGAGCATGTCCTTTAGCTAAGGAATGGCATCAGATGCATCAGACTGTCCTGTGAGCTTGCTCTTTTCCCTCAGGTTTGGGCTCTCACAGGGTGGAGCTACTGGATTTTCCAGTTCTACAGACATCTATGTACAGGCTCCCTCGTTGCTTAGAGAGCTTGTTTCGCATCTTGACTTTGCTGGGCCCTTGTCCAGTGACCTCGGGCAAGTCCTTTCTTATCTAGGATGTCTATCTATATAATAGCAAGAGTGCTGGGTTGAGCAAGTCTGCTTCTCTGCAGAGAGAGAGAGATTGGCAGCAATAGGAAATACATGATACATGGTTGTTTGGTTTTTTTCTAGAAGATTTAGAGAGAATAAATTTTTGTATTAAAACAGCCACAACTGAGTTCTGGACCAGACTATAACACATATGCTTAAAAGAAGATACTTCTATTATGGTAAAAGTATATTAGATAAAATTTATTATTCTGTGTACGTAAGTGAATGCACATACATCTGTGCATATGCAGAAACCGGAGGTTAACGATAAGTCCTCTACTTTGTTATTTGAGGCAGGGTCTCTCACCAAATCTGGAGCTCACTGATTTAGTGAGTGGCTGTCTAGGGATCACCAGGGATCCCCCTGTCTCTGCCTCCCCAGTGATTAACTTCATACACTGCTGCGCCTGGCTTTTGTATGTGGGTATCGGGGGTCTTCGTGGTAGAGTAATAGTGTTTACTGACTGAGCTCTCTCCCCAGGAAACACTCTATTAAATTATTTTTGTTAGTAGACATCCTAATAGAGGTGAAGTGTTGTGTTGTGGTGGAGTTTATGCTCCTGAGAGCTTAATGCTAATGTGTCTTTCCATGTACTTACTGGTGTCTTTGGAGCAAATATAGTCAACTATTTTTTCATTTGTTTGCTTTAATTTTTTATTTTACTTTATTTGTGTGTGTGTGTGTGTGTGTGTGTGTGTGTGAGAGAGAGAGAGAGAGAGAGATAGATAGATAGATAGAGATTGAGATTTTTCAAGACAGGGTTTCTCTGTAGCCCTGGCTGTCCTGGAACTTGCTCTATAAACTAGGCTGGCCTCGAACTCAGATCTGCCTGCCTCTGCCTCCCAAGTACTGGGATTAAAGGTGTGTACCACTGCCTGTAATAGATTTATGTATATGAGTGCTATAACTGTATATATACTTACAAACTAGAAGAGGGCATCAGATCCCATTACAGATGGTTGTGAGCCACCATGTGGTTGCTGGGAATTGAACTCAGGACCTCTGGAAGCACAGTCAATGCTCTTAACTGCTGAGCCATCTCTCCAGCCCCATAATTCCATCATCTTGTTTTCTGTTGTAATGTTTTCTAGAAATTAAGAAATATGTTGTGAGCTGTGAGTTTCTATTTTCAGGAGTTGCTATATTCTTTTATGCTGATCAATGAACTCTTTGTGGAAGACATCCTGATTGTTAGCTGGTGCTTGGGATCCCTGGAGGAGGTACATAGTCTTCCAGTTGGAGTAAAATTCAGATATTCCTGATGGCCTCTTAAAGAGCTGAATAGGAGCTGGAGAGATGGCAAATCGGTTAAGAGAAACTGACTGTTCTTCCAGAGGTCCTGAGTTCAAATCCCAGCACCCACATGGTGGCTCACAACCATCTGTAATGGGATCCAATGCCCTCTTCTGGTGTGCATGAAGACAGCATACTCACATACATAAAATAAGTAAGTAAATCTTTAAAAAAATATATTATAAAAAAGGAGTTGAATAATAGGTTCAGAGAGTGACCATTGTAAACAGACCTAAGCAGCCTGAAAGCCACCACTGTCACTCAGGGGCCCCTTCCTCCACCAGTTCTGGCACACTCCCTACCCTCAAACACTTTTTGTTTCAGTTGCTTTCCTGTTGCTGTGATAAAATACCCTGACAAATGCGACTTAAAGGAGAAAGGCTTTATTTGGGTTCACAGTCTGAAGAGACAACCCTTCACAGCAGGGGGGACGTCCTGGTGGCCAGAGAAAGATGGATGACAGCTTGCTTTCTCCTTTTTAGACAGCCAAGACTCAAGCCCAGAACTGTGGTCTTCCCACCTTTCAATCAAGACAATCCCTCATGAGCACCCCCAGAGGCCTGTTTCTTAGGTGATCCTAGATCCTAGCAAATTGACAGTATTAACCCTCACAGTTATTCAGGAGGCTGGCTGACCTGAGAGCCCCAGGGGTCCTTTGGTTCCCACCTCCTTAGTGCTGGAATTACAGACACATTTTACAAGAGTACTGGGGACTGAATACAGGCCCTCGTACATGTGTGACAGGCACACCCATAACTGAACCATCTTTCTAGCCTCCCCGACCCACCCACACTCCAGCCTAACATGTTAGCAGCTCTAAAATTAGAATTCATTTCCAGTCAACAGCATCTTCTGATTGTAATTGGCATCATTTTCTCTCTTTTTGGTACATAAAAATGGTGATGTGTCTTCCAGCTAACAGTGTCTGAAGGTCATTGAAATGCCATCCTGGGCTCAGTTGGTATTTAGATGCTTGGAGACAATTAGACCACACCTCCGTGCTCATTGTTAGCCCAGCACAGTGAGAAGCTGGGACTGGGTTTCTGACATCCATATTTGTTTCAGCAAACCAGCACAAGGACATCATAAAGACATCAGGGTAAGATACCTGCCCTTTGGGGGACTCTTGAGCACACCTTACCTGAGAGTTCACCTGGGCTGAGAGGACGGATGTCTGGTAGTGATGCAGGAGGAACCCGAAGTAATAAAACTAACGCCATAAAAGATTGACTAATATGCTTGCTTAGGAAATACTAAGTTGCACAAAGTAGAATTTAGCTGAAGGAGCCCTGCCTCCCATACAGCTGGGAGGTAAGTAGTATTCTAAGCAGGCTGGTTAGAAACTGCCAGAAAGACAACTCAGTGTCATAACTATTCAAAAGAGCAACATTGTTGTGCTTAAAAAATAATCCTGCCAATACTTTGTAAATCTTGTATCCATTTAAGTAACCAGACTTGCAGTCTCCTGTCTCTGTTTAAATTGTTCAAAGTAGAATCTGGGGCCCGGACCTGAAGGACATTAGAGAATGACACTGTGTGTGGAAGTGTAAGCCCAGGACCTGTGTAAACTGTTAAAATTTTCTGTGTAAAGCCAGTTTCCTTTTGTGCGTTAGCCAGAACCAGTCATGTGCTAGTGTTAAGGAACTTTTTCCTTTGTTGATCTCTAAGACTGTGGATTGATTTCCCCCTCCATGTTAATTCTGTAACAGTGGCATAGTTAAGACATCTAGTTCAGTTCAAGCTACCCAATTCCTTGGCTCATGTAGGCTCATGCAGGCTCCTTGGGAGGAGCAGCCTCTCTGGCCATCCTGTGTGTGCACACCAGAGGGCACATGGACTATGAATCTCACTAACTTAGACATCTCTAGTCCCACTCATTTCTCTAATGAAACAGAATTGCTCTACTTCTGAGTGGACTCTGAGCTGTAGATGCCTAGTGACCCCAACTGGACCCAAGTTATCCTCTGGAGAGAGGTGATGGTTGGTTTCTCAGATGCTAACAAACACTCATGAGGCTACCTCTACAGCACACCCTCTATGTGAAGTATTTAAAGGTTACTACTGCTACTACTAGTATGTGTGTGTGTGTGTGTGTCTGTGTGTCTGTATGTGTAGCTATGTGAGTGGTTATCTGAAGCCAGAAGAAGGTGTCAGATCCCCAGGAACTGCAGTTATAGGTGGTTGGTTGTGAGTCACTCCACATGTGTTCTGGGATCCAAACTCAGGTCCTCTGCAACAGCAGTAAGTGCTCTTAAGTGCTGAGCTATCTCTCCAGCCCTTCCATGTAAAGTATTTAAAAGCAGGTTGTAAACAGTATAATACAGCCCACAAATGGCCATGCATTGGGATGCAATCTTCGGTGGCCAGCACTGAGCTCATCTTCAACAAGATGAACTGTGGGGGTGGAAAGGTGAGATCTTGTTCCTCAGCCATCATAAGGGTCCCAACCATCATCCCTCCCCACCCCCCAACATTCAGTTAGTAAGAGGGAAAGCGCAATGAATGTATTTGATCTAAGTTTGCTAGGGCTGGAGGTATGGCTTAGTTGGTAGATGTTTGCCAGCATGCGTAAAGCCCTGGCACCACATAAAACCGAGGGCAGTGGTGGGTACTTCAAATAACTTAAACAGAAACAGGAGACTGTAAGTCTGGATACAGCAAAGATATTGGCAGAATTATTTTCAAGTGCACCTACAATCCCAGCACTTGAGAGGTGGAGGCAGAGTCAGAGGTCCAATGTCATGTTCAACTAGTTATTCAGTAAGTTCAAGGCCAGACAATAGGAGACCCTTGTTTCAAAAATCAAAGATGCTAAAGGCTGAGGAAATGGCTGTCAGCAACAAGTTTCTGTCCTCAGAACCTGCATGTTAAAAAGCCAGCTATGATGTTACATGTTTGTAATCCCAACACTTGGGAGGTGGAGACAAGTAGATGAGCTGGCCTGTTTGGTGAGCTCTAGGCCAGGGAGAGATGTTTTCTGAAAAAAGGGCAGATGGCACCTGAGAGATGACATATAAGGTTGTCTCTGGCCTTCACATGCACACTTGTGAACACACACAGACACACACACACACACACACACTCTATGGCATGAGATACTTCAGAAATACAGGTCTAAAGACCCATTGAGAATAGTGTGCCTGCTCAAGGTCTGGGAGGAATGGGCAGCATTTGAAATGTATGATTGCACACAGTGTGGCCTAATGCAAATGGACCCTCTGTGAGGACCCCAGGCAGGCCTGTCTGCTCAAAATCTTTTTGTCTCTCTTTGAAACGTACTTTTTTTTGGATGTGGTCCAGGGCCCTGGAGTCAGGATCTACAAAGAAGCATGAGACCATGAATTTTCTGAGCATTACAACTTGCTTTAGGAGAGAGAGAGGTGCCAGAGAGCAGGGCAGGAGAAGGTTCGAGAGGCCTATTTCAGGGCCCTTCTTTAAACTGAAGGGTCCTTCAGTTTAAAGTGCTCAGCTCAATGAGGAGTTGTGTTTTGAGGTACTGTTTTCTGAACCTCTATATAATGCAGTGCTTCTCAACCTTCCTAATGCCGTGACCCTTCAACACAGTTCCTCATGGTGTGGTGACCCCAACCAGAACATTATTTCACTGCTACTTCATAACTGTAATTTTGCTGCCACTATGAATTATAATATGAATATCTGATATGCAGGGTATCTGATATGTGATCCCCCAAAGGGGTCAAGACTCACAGGTTAAAAACTGCTAATATCATGGATGAAGGATTAAAAAATACTCTTTAGTCAAATTTTATGAGGCAACTCAAAAAAAAGTAACAGTATTTATAAAGAAGAGGTTGTCTTGGATGACACAGATGAAGACTTCAATACATTTACTTCTATGCAATCTGAGGAAAGAATTTTAATTATTTTATTAAATAGAGTTGAGATTCTATATGTGTGCCTGACTAAATTAATAAATTTGTGCTAATAATGTGACTAATTGTTGGTTCATTCATATTACTAAAATTTATGAAATCTTTGGAACCTGTCATTGGGAAAACAACTCACCAGCTTCTTTTGGGACAACTTATATGACAGTATTTAGTAGGTATCTTAGGTTTTGTTGCTGTTTTTGATGAAGCACCATGACCAAAAGCAATCAGGGGAGGAAAGGATTAATTTCATCTTACAGCTGGAAATCCAGCATCCAAGTTTGTCAGGACAGGATTCACACAGAGCAGGAAGCTGGAGGCAGGAGCTGATGCGCAGGCCATGGAGAGGCACTGTTTACTGGCTTATTCTCCTTGGCTTGCTCAGCCTGTTTTCTTATAGGACCACCAGTCCAGGGATGACACTTCTCACAGTGAGCTGGGTCCCCCTTATCATCAGTTAGAAAAAAAATGCACCACAGGTTTGCCCACAGGCTAGTCTGGTGGGGGGCATTTTTTCAATTGAGTATCCATCTTCCAAAATAACTCTAGCTTGTGTCAAGTTGTCATAAACCTAGCCACCACAGTAAGTTATAAAGTCTTCAGCTATAGCCTTTAAGGTATGGGGTATTCCAACTGAAGCTTGTCCTCTAGGGGTGAGGCCTGCAAGAGCAGAACATCTGTCATGAGGTGAATGAAATCCCCAAGTTCAGTTTTACTTCTTAAGTTTTGGATGCCCTTGAATTTGAGTCCTCACATGAAGCCTCCTGGTTATGGTTTTATTCTCATGATTTTTTAAAAGGCTATTTCAGAACAACTCCAGTAAGTCCTGTGGATATATTTCAACATCCACTTACTTTTTGAGATACTGTCTCTCATTTCCCAGGCTGTTCCAGAACTCTCTGTGTAGCCAAGCATGACCTTGAACCTATCTTTCTACCTCTGCCTCCTGAGTGCTAAGGTTACAAGTGTGTACTAACAACTATACCTGGTTTTATGTTGTGTTCAGGATCAAGCCCAGAGCTTTTGTGTGCTAAACAAGCACTCTACCAACTGAGAAAGTCTCCAGCCCTTCTGTAATAAAACCATGAAAACTCTAGTAAGATGAAGTTTTATATGAAACACTAATAAGCTGTATCTTTCTAATGTGTTTGGATTTTATCTTAGAAACTATGATGGTTAACTTTGTCAACTTGACACAACTTGAGAGTTCTAATGAGGGATTGTTTACATTGGGTTGGCCTTTGAGCATGTTTGTGTAAAATTATCTTAAATTGATGCAGGAAAGTCAAGCTACTGTGGGTGACACCATTCCCTAGGCAGGGGTTCCTGAACTGCCTAAGAACGAAGAAAGTCAGCTGAGCACAATCAAGTGAGCATGTGTTCACTTCTCTATTATTGACTGTGGATCCAATGTGACTAGCTCTCTCAAACTCCTGCCACTGTCTTCCTTGCTGTGATGGGCTATAGCCTGGGAATTTTAGCTAAAATAAACCCTTTGCCCCTAAGTCATCTTTTTATCAGAGTGTTTCTACCCTAGCATCAGAATTAAAAGTTGAACAGAAGCCCTTGAACAAGCTTTCTCTTGGCACAGCAACTCACGCTGCAATGTTGGTGATCCTGCAAATTGTAGTCTGGTTTTAATAGGTTCTGTGAAATGAAGAACCTGTTTCCCAGCAGGCAGAGTTAAAAGGACCAGGGAGTTAATTCCAGGCTCAGAGATGTCTGAGAAGCTTAGGATCAGCTGTGTGCCGTGACTTCCCACCATCAGCCACTGGTCTTTTGCAGTTGTTGACAAAATAAGATGGACAATTTAGATGTGGGCTAACAACTGAGTCATAGGAGAGGCTTCGTTACTTTGAATGCTTTAAGAATATAAGAGCAGAAGCCTCACACTTTTGAAAAAGGTTGGTCAAGTTCTGTCTTATCTGGGATTTGGCCTCAGCTTGCTGAGTTGGCAGGAGTAGCTTCCTACTTGCCATCTAGACCACACACATCCCAAACATACCGTTTCCATCATCTCCCAGTGCTCAGGAGAAATGTGGTCTTGGTGCTTTGTGCTAGGATGTATTCCCTTTCACAAGAGCCAATTGGCTTATATGTGTCAGAGGTTGTCATGTCTTATCCTATTGCCCTCGTTTCATATCTCTCTCTCTCTCTCTCTCTCTCTCTCTCTCTTTGTGTGTGTGTGTGTGTATGTGGTATGTGAATGTCCTGTCAGTCACAGAGATCCCAGGAGGAATGTGACTGGTGATCCAGGGAGGTTAGGAAAGACCCCAGGCCCTCAGAGGCAGGGGAAGATTCCTCTCTGTTGCTGGGGACATGAGGAAGGATCTAAGGAGGTCCAGGGGTGACAGCAGAGAGAAGGCCACACTGTGGTCAGTCCCTAGCTTTTTCCTCTTTGGGCTAAAGCACCGTTTTTCTGTTTCTTGGGCTGTCTGAGAACGTTAGATGTCTGTAGTTCATATTGTTTACAGTTGCTAAACAGTCTTAATCCTGTGTTTGATCAAATTTATTGTTTACTCCAAGTTGCTCGGTCTCCAAGAAGCTCCTTGGCTTTTTGCCTGGCCTGTTTTGTGTGTGTGTGACAGAGCTGTGGTCAGCCCCCTGGAAGAGCCAATTTTTCCTTGAACTAGAACATAGTTCCTTGCCTCCTTTAAAGTTTTTATTAAAGTGTATTAAAATTTAGTTTATTTATTGTGTATGTGTGTACGTTTCTAAGTGTATGTGTAAGCACATAGACACCACAGTACAAGCCTAGAGGACAGAGGACAATCTTTTTGTTTTCTTCCTCTTTTCCTCCCATGGGGGTCCTGGGAATGGAACTTGGGTCTTCAGGCTTGGAGGCAAACTTAGTCACTGAACCATCTCACTCCTCCCACCCCCATTGTCTACTTATGTCACCTAGGGTGGCACAGGTTTGAGGCGTCTCTGCCTCGCTCAGACCAGCCTTTGGTGGAGTAGAGTGCTCGGCCTCAGCAACTCTGGGGAAACTTGTCTGCAGCTCACCCCTTGAAGGGGAGTAGGCTGCCTCCAGTCCTTCACCGTCCTGTTGCAGTCTCCGTTCCTTCTGCTATAATAAATACCGTAGATCAGGTAGTTTATAAACAATGAAAAATGCATTGTTTCCAGTTCTGGGGGCTAAGCAGCCCATACTGAGAATATTCACAGATGGCTCTTTCTCCTTGTGCCCCGCCCATCCCCCCAGGCCCAGAGTCAAGAAAGCTCCTTTGAGCCTCTTTTATGAAAAGGTACTACTCCTGTTCATAAGGGTGGGACACCCATGACCTCATTACCTTCAAACGCCTTACTTCACACCACACTGGGGATTAAATTATAGCACACAGATTCTGAAGGTCAAAACCCTCATAGTGTAGTAATCAGCCATGGGAGGATCTAATTGCTTACCAGCTGGCATCCTCAGAGCAAGAGGTGAAGAAGTCTGAATCACTGCTTTTAAGAAATCTTTGCACATCCTTTTGATCCCAGCCCTCAGGAGGCAGAGGCAGGCAGATCTCTGTGAGTTCAAGGCCAGCCTAGTCTACAAAAGCCAGTTCCAGGACAGCCAGGGCTGTTACACAGAAATCTTGTCTCAAAGCCCCTCCCTCCCCTCCAAAAAAAGACAAGGGCTCAAGTAGCCCAGGCTGGCCAGGAGTTAAGGATGACCTTGAACTACCGGTTCGTTCTGCCTCTAGCTCCTCAGGATTAGTGGCATGTACCAGCATGCCTGTCTTATGCAGTGCTGTGGATTGAACCCAGGGCCTCATGAATGTCAGGCAAGCTCTCTACCAACTGAGCTACATTCCCCATGGGAATCTTGCTTTTTTTCTGCTATCATTCTAAAAATGTCCTAGAGTAGAACCACCAGAAACCGTATCCAGTAGAAGTTAGGTGGAGTCTGACCTGCTTTTTTCTTGTTTGTCCTCTTTTAGGAAAACTACCTTGATATCCCTGGTATGTCAGAACTCTGAGTGGGACCTGCTGAGAGGCTGGAGTGACCTCAACTGCCTTCCCCAGCCTGGTGTCAAGATGCTGAGCCTGAAGCTCCCCAGGCTGTTCCGCATAGACCAGGTGCCCCAGGTGAGTGCTTTCATTCCATGGCTGAGTTCTGGCGTCTGCAGTGGGTCAGCCCCTGCAATGTGGGACCTCAGGATGCTTTCACAGGCCCCTTCTCTTCAAGGTGCCCCTCTGAACCTCCTGCAGAAACCAGTATCCCTTGCCCCACCCGTGCACCAGGCTGGCAATGTGTAATCCGTCAGTGCAACCTCTTCCTGCATCAGGAAGCAAAGTCATTGGAGAGAGCACTGATTTGGGCTAGCCAGGGAAGTGGTAACAGATGCAGGGTGAGGAAAGGCTGGAGCCTCCTATGGTGCTCCAGAGTAGGCCAGAGAGCAGATACCTTAGCATGGCTCTGCACACGGGTTCGCTCTGTCCCTTATTTCCCACGCCTCATTTGAGACAATCTAGCCTCAAACGCACAGTCCTCCTGCCTCAGCCTCCCACATGCAGGGATTATAAGCTACACCACCATTCCCAGTTCTATTCTTGCAGGAGGGCCAGGCCAGACCTAGGGTTGGGCAATGGAGAAGGGCTTAGTGGCTCTTGTCTCCTTTCCATGGAGTCATCCTGACACACACAGCACACACAGACACCTTGCCTCTATAAGACCTAATCTTTTGGTTGTATGCTGTGCCAAACTGGTGTACTTCTACCTTGCCTTGTAGAGAAAGCACAAGACTGTACCCTTGTCTCTGATGAGCGCTCCTTTCTCCTCAGCAGTTTGTCACACAGTAATGTCTTACAGTCCCTAACCAAGCTCAGTATCACCAGTGGGACACTGAGTAGAGACCTTCGAGGCTCTGATCTGAAGCTCTAGAGCTAGGAGATGCCAGGGAGATGGTGCTGGGCAGAATCATGGGCAGTACAGAGCTGTTGTGGGCAAGAGGAGGAAAGCAGGAAGTTCTAAAGAAAGCCACCATCCATGGCCCTTTTAGCAGGGCCCTGCCTCTGGTCTCACAGGGCTATCCACTCCCCTCTCTGCCCACACATCAGTGGGTGTGACTAGTGAGAACATGGTGTGAGTCTTGGATTTATTCATTCATGACAATTTTATTGACTTCTTCCTGTGTGCAAGGTGTTTTTCTACAGGATTCAAAGAAGACATGTGGGCATTTCTGTCCTTACTGGGTTCCCCTGAAGCTCTCAGGGATCTCAAACACGCACGAGTACTTTGTAAAGCAGCTCAGAGGAGAGATGGGTCACTTCTGTCACAGGGGAGGAAGGGATCAAGGAAGAGACCGTTAAGATTGAGTTTCAGAGTCTGGGTGAATAACTGGTGCTCAGGGGCTTGTGGTAAAAGCCTGAGGACCTGAGTTCAAATCTCAGAACCCAAGTAAGAAGCTGGTGAGTGTTTGTAAACCCAGCACTAGGGAGAGACAGGGATGGATCCCTGGGGATCACTGGCCAGTCACCCTAACCTTGTCTGCAAGCCCCAGATCAATGAGAGACTCTCAAAAATCAAGATGGGTGGCACCTGAGGAAGAACCACACTGGAGATTGTCCTGTGGCTTCCATACACATGTGCACACTTATGCATGCATATCCACACAGGCACACACACACACACACACACACATACACACACACACACACACCCCAACAAATAAATGTAATAAAATTTTAAATGCTTCATAAAAAAGTTAGTTTTGAAGCTTCCTGGAGAGGAAAAGATGCCTGTGTCTTTACAGCGTCCTTTGTCTGGGGTCCCACCTGGTGATGCAATCCAGGCCCTCCGAGTTTGTTATCATTTGAGTCATCTCTTCTCTTCCTTCGCCTTTCAACCCTTCCTGTCGTTACGCTTTAACTGTGCCTTGTGTAAACAGCTCGGAGTTGGAGTTTTAGCTTGGTGGCTCATGTCTTTTCCCTATGCCATTTGCTCTGCTAATGTGTCTAGTGGTATGCTAGACAGGGATCTGTGTTTGTTTCAGCCGTCCTGTGTGTATGTGTCTGCTTCCTCTGCTTCTACCTTCCATTCCAGTTGTTAGGGATGAAGTGCCACATTCATTCATTCATTCTTCTTCTTCTTCTTATTATTATTATTATTATTTTTCTTTTTTTTAAAAGATTTATTTTCTGTATATGAGTACACTGTCGCTGTCTTCAGACACACCAGAAGTGGGCACTGGATCCCATTACAGATGGTTGTGAGCCACCATGTGGTTGCTGGGAATTGAACTCAGGACCTCTGGAAGAGCAGTCAGTGCTCTTAACCGCTGAGCCATCTCTTCCCTTCTCACTTCCCGTTTCACTCTTCTACTTCTTGACATGTTCTGTAGCACTAGCTTAGAGACCAGTTCAGCTTTTTGTGCTTTGTTTGGTTGTTTGAGACAGGGTTTTTCTGTGTAGCCCTGGCTGTCCTGGAACTTGCTTTGTAGACCAGGCTGGCTTTGAACTCAGAAATCTGTCTGCCTCTGGAGCATTAGGATTTGAGGCATGCGGACCACCACATAGCTCACTTCAACTGTTTTACTATGAACAGCTAGCTGTACTAGGCACAAGAGAGTAGACAGGCAGAGGTTTAAATTTACCCAGGATTGGCTGAGAATGTAGCTCAATTGATAGTGTATTTATCTAGAATGCAAAATGTCCCAGGTTAAAGACCTACTACCACATGCCTGTAATCTCAGCATTCATGAACTGGAAGCAGGAGGATCAGAAGTTCATGGTCATCTTTGGCTACACAGTGAATTTGAGGTCAGACTGGGCTACGTGACACTCTGTCTCAAACAAGTTAACCCAGATACCTCAGTGACTAGAAGTGTCAAAGACTGTTTTCACTTCAAATTACACAGCAGTCACTCCTAGCTGCACCATCTGGAACAGGTGCCCTCCGAAGTCACCACAGAGGAGGAGAGGACAGCATCTTCAGTTGGGTTTCCCAGAAACAAACGCTGAGATAGAAATAAGCATGCAGGAAGTTAACTGAGAGGATGGTTCTCAGCAACAGCACTGTAAGAAGTGAGGATGTCAAGGTGTGGGAGGAGCCACGGCAGGATGTGGGAGGAACCACGGTGTCAAAGGCTCTCCCCACCACACAAAGCCATCACATGCTCATCATCAAGGGCTCTGCTGTGGGCTTAGCCTTTCAGAACTGTTCTGGATGTAAAAAGTCGGCCAGGACCTTGAATCCTTGGTGGGTGGGGGTGGGTTGACCCTGAGAAGGGAACATGATGAAGGCAAGATTGTACCCTTTGAATCAAAACAATTTCCTAAAAGACTGGAGCTGGCTGAGTTCTGTCCTGTGGAAATATTGTCTGACAACCAGAGCTCAATCCCCAGGACTCAAATGGTGGAAGGCAAGCACCAGCTAACGTTGGCTGTCCTCTGACCTCTACACCGTCACTGTGACACACACACACAGACAGAGAGAGAGAGAGAGAGAGAGAGAGAGAGAGAGAGAGAGAGAGCGCGAGGGCAAATAAGCAGACTTTTTAAATGTAAATAAAAGTGCACTGTAATTTCAAGGCAATGGACTGCTTTGAACTTTCCTGGCCTAAAGGGAGCATCCTGTAAATAGTCACCCAGCTCTGACCTGGCTTCAAACAAGTCTAAGACATAGGAAACACACAGGGAGTGGGTGAGGGCTGACTATTTCTGCCATGCCTGACTTCTCCCTCCTGAGGACAGCCACGAATAGTTATACAAATGCACCTCACCAGGAAATTTCTTCATAAACCAGATTAGCCTCAAACTTATGGTGATTCTCTTCCTGCTGCCTTCTAAGTGCTGGGATTACAATCATGTATCACCACACCTAGCTGTGACTCCATTCCCCCCTGCCCTCTTAAAAAAATATTTTTTTTTTTTGAGATTTTGCATATTTTTTTGTGGGGGGGTGTTTAGCTCCATGCAGTGCTCCTAGAGGCCAGCAGAGGGCATCGAGTCTCCTAGAACTAGGTTGTGAGTCACCATGTTGAGAACTGAACCTGGGAAGCTGGAAGTGGTTAAGTGCCCTTAACCACTGAGCCATCTCTACAACCCTTGTGACTCTATTTCTGCCCCTGTTCTTGCTGCTGTCCCTCCCTCAAGATGCTCTGTTCCTGAGTGTGCATGCTTGAGCTAAGGTGGATATCCCTGAGGAAAGCTTTGTGCTTGCCCCCAGAAACTGCCAAGCCTGGAGCTTTCCCTGATTGTACTTATCCACTTGAGACATCTTGGTTCTGGGTATAGATTTTGACTAAAAACTCATACATACTATCAGAAGGCTCTGAATTCTGAATTCTTGGGTAGTTTTGTTGTTTGTTTGTTTTGAGACAGGATCATCTTTCTACGTAGCTGTTTAGGAGCTCATTATATAGACCAAACTGGCCTCAAACTCACAGAGATCCATCTGCCTCTGCCTTCCCAGTGCTGGGATTAAAGGTGTGAATTAACATGCCCAGCTAAGTTTTTTTTAATACCCAGCTGAGTTTTTTTTATACCTAGCTGAGATTTTTATTTAATCTTCCTTCGTTTCTAGTAACTCTCCTTATTGTACTTTACCAACTGAGCTATATCCTTAGCCAAAAATGTCTATTTTTAAAATTCTTTGTAAAGTGAAATAATTCAACCTAATTTGGAAAGGGGATTAAGATAGGCTCTTGCTATGTAGCCCATCATAGATACATGTAGACACATTTTTTTTAAAGTTTTAGCTAACAATATCCCATTAACAAATCTCAGGAGAGAACTCAAGCTCATAATTAATATAATTTCCCACCACAGACAAAATCGCAGCTCTCTTGTTTCATTGATTCCTTCTAATCATTGTGTAAATGTTCTCTTAGCCTCTCACAGGGTGACATGAAAGTAGTTTAAGGTCAAATTGGCTACATGTTTCAGGAAGTTTTCTCATCCAGGGAATCACTTAGAGAATGAGATACACACCTCTGAACCGTTCAGAAAACAAGCTTTTAGGGGCTGGAGAGATGGCTTAGTAGGTAAGCGCATTGGCTACTCTTGCAGAGGATCCAGGTTTGGTTCCAAGCCCATATTATCTTGCAACTGTCTATAACACCGTTCCAAGGGATCCAACGCCCTGTTCTGGCCTCCACAGGCACTGCATGCACACGGTGTACAGACATTACATGCAAAACACCCACACATAAAATCTGGAAGAACCAACTCCAGCAAGCAACTCAAAACATGTGCGCCCTGCCTGGTTTGGGGTTATTAGCTTCCTTCTACCTTACTTAACCACTTTTTACAAATTTGGTGGATTAAGTAAAAGAGGCCCAGGGGTCGTACACATAATACCCTAGATACCTAGCTCTGAAGAAACAAAACAAATGGCAACACACCAGCAATTATTATCTTCCAGCCCTATGCACTACAAGTGTACTATGGGTTGATGGACCTTAATCCCAGTTAAAGATGATGCAGAGAGAACCTGCTCCTTGCTCTTCCCACTCCTTGGCTCCTGACCCACTCTCTCCATCTTGAAATCCAGCAGCCTTGCATCATTCTGACCTTCTTTCTGCCTGCAAACCTCTCCCTAGATACCCCCTGGTCTCTGTCTTTTCCCTGTGCTGGCCTTTCATGTTCCTGCGTGTTTGTGTTAGGTACCATTCTTGTTTATTTATTTGTTTCTCTGTGTAGCCCTGGCTATCCTGGAACTAGCTCTGTAGACCACGCTGTCCTCAAACTCAGAGATCCATCAGCCTCTGCCTCCCAAGTGCTGGCACTAAAGGCCTGCACCACTGATGCTAGGCTTAGGTGGTCTTTTCACTGCACCTGATGCGAACAGCTTAAAAGGAGGAAGGATTAAGCTCAGGGTTTCTGTGATTTCAGTACATCACAGCTGGGAAGGTATGGCATAGCAGCCAGGAAGCAGAGAAAAGGGACACAGGAAGGGACCAAGACAAGGCAAAGTTCCCACAGCTCACCTCCACTGATCAACTTCCTCTTACCAGGCCCCACCGTCTGCTTTTCAGCACCTCTCATAAAGTTCAGGGCACACATCCATCAGGACATCCACCCAGTCTAGGTCAGAACCCTCAGGATCCAGTCATTTCCCAAAGGCCCATCAGTGGCAGGCAGCCACACCCCAGTGCGTGATCTCGAAGGGGTATTTTAGACTTAAACCATAACATCCTACCCTGTATCCATCTTGTCAATCTCACTTAAAGGCAACATCCTCTTCCGAGGATGGACTCTGGGCACCGAGGTGGCAGTTGGATTGCAAGGACAGAGGCATCAGCATCTGCTAGAAAGCTTGTTAGAAATGCGGCCTCTCCTCTAGGCCTGCTGGGGCAGCCTAATAGTCCCAGCCCTCTGTAGGGGAGAAGGAGGAGGAGCAGGCATTCGAAGCCAGTTTTGTTGCTGTTGTTGTAGCCCTGGCTGTCCTGGAACTCACTCTGTAGACCAGGCTGGCCTCGAACTCAGAAATCCGCCTGCCTCTGCCTCCCAAGTGCTGGGATTAAAGGCGTGTGCCACCACTGCCCGGCTAGAAGCCAGTTTCAACTACATAATAAGTTCGAGTTCAGCTTGGGCTGCATAAACGTGTCCCAGGTAATAAATAATTGCAGACTCTTATACAAGCCACCAAGTGCAGTGAAATCCTTGGCTGACCTGCCAAAGAGCAGGTTTGGGAATGTGGCTGACAAACCGTGGAGGAAGCGCTGAGGACTAAATCCCCCTGGCTGCTTCCTCTCAGCTCTGGGTACCAGAAGACCAAGATCAGGTGAGGCAGGGCTGTTCCTCTGGGCCTCCCTCTTGTAGCCTCTTCATTGGGGTCCACATCTGGGAACTCTGTCAATCCAGACTTCCTCTTCTGAGAGTCACCAGCTGCACCAGATAACAACCACTCATGGGGAGACCCTGTTGCCAGGGCTGGGAGTGTAGCTCAGCTAGAACCCTTGCCTAGAATATATGAAGCTCTGGGTTTGATCTCCATCAGAGAATGGTGGTACACTCCTGTAATCTCAGTACTTAGGAAGGGGAGGCAGGAGGATCAGAAGTCCAAGGTCATCCTTGGGTACATGGGGAGATCGGGGCCAGCTTCAAATACAGTGTGTTGGGGCAGTAGTATTTCAATGTATAGATTTGACGGAAGACATAATTCTGTCCTTAAGGACACTTAAAGAATAAACTGAGGCTCAGAGTAGGGCAGGAGTGTCCTGTACCCCAAGGAAAGGGATGACAGTTGTACCTCTCATTAGTGTCCTGCTTAGCAGTGTGGGAGAGGGTGCATCACAGCAGGAAGTGGAGGTCTGAGGCTTGTAGATTTCAATCTGACCCCTGTGGCTGCTGGGAACATGAAAAGATGCTGTCACCACCACCACCACCACCACCACCACCTGGTGATGGAGACAATCAAGGACTCTTCTTTACAAGGTGGTTATGGAGATTCTGTTACATTTGGAGAGGAAGTGAAGAGCACATGCCAGAAGGCAGCCGCCTTCCCTTCTTTCTCCACCCCACTCTTCCCTTTTCTCACCATCAACATCTGTTACCGACCACAGGCCAGAGACCCTCATTTATCTCCCCTTGGGTGATTTGCAGTTTAATAACTAGAAAAACCAAAGGGTGAAATTTCAGGCTTCAGCTGGCCAGTGCACTGGGGTCTCAGGGAATCTTCTGTGGTGCTGAGCCTACCCCAAGTGCTAAAAGAGCTAACTGGCTGCCTTTGCCCTTCTGGTGCCTGGAGGTTCTCACTCCCACTAGGCTGCACGAAACTCGGTTTCACTTCACTCTAAATTGCCCAGTTTGCTACCGTAGATGCGAAATGGAACCCTAAAAACTGCTTCTGCTGTGCAAATAAGCAGGTGCCTGCTAACTCAGAGGGAGCTGCGGGTGGAGGGAAGGGGGAACATCGTTGGAAATGGAAGCCAGGCTTCAGAGTAGCGAGGAGATGATTGTAATTTGCCACTGGGGATCAAACTGAGCTTGGAATACAAAACTGTTTTCAAATGTTCTCTTTGCTGTTTTGATGTATGTAGCCCAAGTTCTATGAAGATTGACTCCATGCAGAGTGCTTTGCTGAGGCTGGGCTGTCATGGGGCAGGTAATTTGCAGCCTTCTTGTGCTCAAAGCTGCTGGGAGCAGGAGCATACCTAAGTGCTAGCAATTTTGTTCAATAAACAGAGGTTTGGTCTGGGCAGGGCAAGAATGGATCGGTTGTGTTATCTCAAGTGAAAGTCATTATGTCTTGGGTCACAGAGAGCTATTGTCTTTTTTTGATCCCCTACCCATCTGCCATGGCCTCTCAGGAGCTACCTGATATCCTGCCCCTACCACATGCATGATCTTGGGCTTGTCATACGTGTAAAGGTTAAAATAGTAGGACATATGGAGGCAGGCTCTTTTTTTTTTTTTGGTTTTTCGAGACAGGGTTTCTCTGTGTAGCCCTGGCTGTCCTGGAACTCACTCTGTAGACCAGGCTGGCCTCGAACTCAGAAATCCTCGTGCTTTTGCCTCCCGAGTGCTGGGATTAAAGGCATGCGACACCACTGCTCTGCTCGGAGGCAGGCTCTTTTAATCAGTACCCAGCCCTGGTTCCTGCGGCAACAACCTCTTCTCCCACCCTCAGATATGGGATCAGATCTTCCCCTCCTCCTCTTCCTCCCTTTCTTTCTCCTCTTCCTCTTATTTCCTTTCTTCCTCCTTCTCTTCTTCCTTCTTTTCCTCCTCTTCTTCCTCCCCTTCTTCCTCTTTTTCATCCTCCTCCTCCTCTTTCTCCTTTTAGCCATGTAGCCCAGGCTTTCCTGGAATGCCATATGTAGCCAAGAATGGCTTTTAAACTCCTGACCCCCATGCTGCCATCTTGAGTGCTGGGATTATTGGAACACACTGATCTGCCTGGTTTATGTCAAACTGAGGAACAAACCCAGTGCTTTGTGTTTGCAAAGCAAGCTCGCCACTCTGGGACCCTGGGACCAGATTCTCAAATGTAACTGACAGGAACAATCTCCCTGCTCTTCCCTTTAGGTCTCTGTCTGTCTGTACCTGTGCTGGTCAGAATGCCAGGACCCACAGACAGGAGCATACTTGCTGGTTGCATACTCAGTCACCTGGCCAGTTTGTGAGTGACCTTTTCTGGGCAGCCAGAAGGACTAATCCTTGCTTTCATCTGACACTCTCCCAGACAAGGCCAGTTACTCCGCTTGTTTTCAGCAAGAATCTTGTCAGGTTGGTTCAGCCAGGCTCCCCTCTGGGATCTCAGGGATTTTCCAACCACTAGCCCTCAGTCTGCTCCTTGGTTCTAGATTCCCACTTGCCTATGCCACAGTGGTCCTAAATAAAGTCTCCCCCTGCTGTGTGTTACCCAGTAATTTAAAGCAAGGATCTGATTAGCTAGTTCACACAAAGGAGCAAACAATTGATTATAAACACTCCTTTCTGCAGTCTTTGCATTTAAGTAAGCAGCCAATGTTTTAGTTCATTTGAAAACTTTAAAAAATCTTATTTACTTTATGTGTATGAGCATTTTGCTTTGCTTACCTCTTACATATGCTTGTGTGTGTGTGTGTGTGTGTGTGTGTGTGTGTGTGTGTGTCTCACAAGCGTGCAGTACTCAAAAAGCCCAGAAGAGGGTGCTGGATCACAGAGAACTGGAATTAAACAGTTTTGAGTTGGCATGTGGATACTAAGAACTGAGGTCCTCTGCAAGAGCAACAAGTGCTCTTAATTCTGAGACATCTTCCCAGTATCCCACCCCAACCCTGACTGTTTTTTTAAAAAAAAAAAAAAAAAAGGGAAGGAAAAAAATAAACACTTGAAACGTAGGATGATGGAGCAATGAGAAGCCCCTGGGAGCCACATTTTCTGGTGGAGGGCCCAAACTAGGACAGCCCGTTCTACGTGCATCAAAGGCAGAAGACTGGCTTGCTTCCTTGTCCGTAGCCCTGGTGGAAACTGCAGGTCAAGATTCCTGTGCCCATTGTAGGAGAATGTCCACCATAAGCCAGCTACGTCAGCCGAATGGAGAGTCAAAGCTGAAAGAAGGTCTGGGGTGTGGTGAGGTGGCAGAGTGCTCATCTAGTATGCTAGACGCCCTGGGTTCTATCTCCAGAACCCTATAAACCAGATGTGGTGGTGCTGCTTGCTGTTATCAAAACACTCAGGAGGTAAAGTCAGGAAAACAGAAGTTAAAGGGCATCCTATGTATCTAGTTTAAGGCCAGCCTGGGCTACCTGAGAACCTTTCCCCAAAAGATAGAATTTAAGATGACTTGTCTTTAAAAAAAAAAAAAAAAAATGGAGCAAATCACTTTCATTAGTTAAGGCCCAAACCTAGCAGACATTGGATTTCTTTGATAGATAGATAGATAGATAGACAGACAGACAGACAGACAGACAGGGGTGGTGCTCACTGTTAATCCCAGCACCTGGGAGGCAGAGGCAGGTGGATCTCTGAGTTTGAAACCAACCTGGTCTACACAGAGTTCTCCATCTCATAGGTCCCATGGTATACCGTGGGGGACATCAGTGTGCTTTCTTTTGAGATGAAGTCTTGTTCTGTATGCCAGGTTGGCCTTGAACTTGTAGAGATCCTCCTGCCTCATTTTCCTAAGAGCTAAGATTTGGAACATGCCTTTTTGCTTACTTTCTTTTACAGTTCTATGGGAATTCTTGGCTGGAGCAGCGAGAGTTGGGAGCAGCTGTATTCTGTACAGGGCTTTGCTGTGGGTGGAACCCAAGGCTTCATGCATGCTAAGCCAGTGGGGCTCTTGCAGCTTTCCCCTCCTCCCACAAGAAAGCAAAGTGAAAGCTTGAGAAAGTATTGTGACTTGACTTCCATTATGGGGACTAAATACAGAGCACCACTGTAATAATTTGTCTCTGTTAGCCCACTCCTGTATAATTATTTCACGTGTGTGGTGTGTATGTGTGTGTGTGTGTGTGTTTCTATCCATGCATGCATGTATGTGTGGAAGCCAGAGGATAAGTTGCAGGAGTCAGTTCTTTCCTTCTACCATGTTGGTTTGGGAATTGAACTTAGGTCATCAGGCTTGGCTGTAAGCACCTTTACCCACAAACCTATCTCACTAGCTATAAGTTACCTTCCAAAGATTATTACAGTGTGAGCCATTGAAATCAAATGGTTCTAGCCAAACATGACGGCTTACACATGTAGTCTCAGCATTTTGGAGACTGAAACAGGAGGACTGTCAAGAGTTTGAGGTCAGCTTGGGCTACAGAGTGAGCCTTTGTCACAAAACAAACAAAATCAGTGGTTCTTAACCAGAGTTAGGTGCTGCCTCTAGGAGACCATTCCAATATTTGGAGACAGTTTGGGTTGTCACAACTTGGCATGGAGACGGGTTTTAGTTAGACTGTGCACTTCCAGCAGGTAACAGGCACATAATAGGCCAGTCTTCCACAGCAAAGAACCATCTGGCTCCAGATACTGGAAGTGGGAAGGAGCCTTGAGCTAAGCAAGAGAGAGAAGATTCATTTCCTGTCATCCAGCTAGCTTCCTTCTCTGTGATTTCCCAAACCCCTGCCCCACTGTGGGTGTGTATATCTCTGACCCACTGTGGGTGTGTTTATCTCTGTAGCTCTAGGATATGGCAGGAACACAATCCACTTTTCTTCACTTGATACTACATTCTGAGATGGGGAGGGGCTTACCTGGGTGTTTTGTCAGTCATTGTGCGTATGAGTGCATGTGTGTGCAGGCCAAAGGTTGGCACTGAGTATCTTTCTCATTGCTTCACCATCTTATCTATTAGGTTTTTTGAGTTAGGGTCTCACTCGCAGCTTTGGCTGGCTTGGAACTTGCTACCTAGTCCTAGCCTTGAACTGACAGAAATCTGCCTGATTCTGCCTCCTGAGTACTGGGATTAAAGGTGTGTGCCACCACACCCAACTGTCACTGCATTCTTTGAGGCAGGGTCTCTTACTAAACCTAGGACTCACCAATTGGGTAGAATGGTTGGCCAACAAACCCCAGGGATCCTTCTGTCTCCACTTCTCCAGCACTGGAATTACAGGCCCTCACTGCTTCTATGCTTGGTACTTTACATTGGTGCTTGGAATCTGACCTCATGACTGCACAACAGACATCTCACCCACTGAGCCATCTCCCAGTCCTCCTGTTACCATTTTAAATGGACATACTATAATACTTCAGATAAGTCAAAACCTGCCAATCCTACCTGACCAGTCTACATTTCTTATTGGAGGTGTTGGGGAAAGAGAGAGCAATACTTACCAGGAGGCCTCTCTGGGGACTGTGGCTCTATAATCCTGCTGTGGCCAGCCTCCTCTGTCCACAGTCTGGTCTTTGGCATCACAGGCCTCATCATCAAAAGGCCTTTATGAAGCCATCATCTCACTGGGAGGATCTTCTGCAGAGATCACCCTACCAACCTGTGACATCCAAGGCAGGCTAGCTCAGACAGACAGCATACATGCGAGCCAGCCACGAAGGCATCTAAAGACCAGGCCATAGGCCTCAGGCAGAGTACAAACACGGACTCTTAAACAACATTCATGCCCAGGGTAAGCACAGCCAGGAGTGCAAAGCCAGACTGCACTCCCAAAGCTGGCCTGGCCCTTGGATCTCAGCTGGCTTGGGGCTGCTTGGAGGACAGGGGATCTTAGAAGCTCCTGGGAGGAGAGTGAACAAAGGCAGGAAGGGAGAGGACCGGGACAAGGAACTGTTCAACCACCCAGGAAACGATGCTAGCCAGGACACCCCTCCTGTTGTCTCACCCCCTTCCCCATTCCCTGTCTTCCCTCCACAGGTGTTCCATGAGCAGGGCATCCTCTTTGGCTACCGACACCCACAGAGTTCCGCCACTGCCTGCATCCTCAGCCTCTTCCAAATGACCAATGAGACCCTCAACATCTGGACGCACTTGCTACCCTTCTGGTATCTTCTGGGCCCCCTGGACAGCCCATCTCCTACTGGATCCCTGGGGACTGACTTTAAAAACACAGCTGGTGGCAGAGAGACTTTTGAGCTAGGGCCAGGGGTCCCCCTGTGGGTATAGGTGCATGTGTGACAGAGGGAAAAGAAGCTGGGACTACCACAGAGTGAGCGCCAGGCTGTGGATTGCTGTAGGATCCTAACACCTCTATTGACTGAGTAACATTTATCTTCCTCTCCTTCAGTCTCACAGGCTTTGCAGGTCTTCAAGAAGTCTTTATTAAAGTGTCACTGACTTGAGCAAGTCACTTAATCTCTCTGAGCCTGGCATTTTCTGCCTGTAGAGCAGGCATGATCTTCTTCCCATTTCTTGGGGGCTGCTGAGTCTGAGAGAAAACACTGATAAAACAAAGATGGAAGAGCTGGAGGTGTAGCTCAGTTTGTAGTGTGTGTCCAAGAAGCCCTGGGTTCATTCCCTAGCACTGCATAAACCAGGCATGGATGCCCTATGCTATAATCTCAGTACTCTGGAGGTAGAGGCTGGAGGACCAGAAGTTCCAGGTCATCTTCAACTACATAGGGAGTTTGAGACTAGCTTGGGCTTCATGAGGCCTTCTCTGAAAACAACAACAACAAAAGACACAGGCATGGTCGTGTGTGCTTGTATTTGTCTTGTAGGAGTAACGATATGCCGTTGGTTACCTTTAATGGAGCCAGCTAGGAGCCATGCTCTGGGAAGTAAGGGTGACAGATGGGGGTTCCAGAAAGGCCAGGAGGCTCCTTGCTGAAAAAGGTGAAGACCTCGCTTTACACACCTTGTGCTTTTGCTTGGTAATGGAGAGGTAGGGCAGGTCACATCCCCACACCATGGTGCGACTCTCCCTGAGCATCTATGGGACTCCATTCCAGGGTCCCCTAAAGAGACCAGAGCCTGGAGGTTCACCCTTTGTCAAGTGGTACAGTATTTACATCTCTCTCCATATACTTTCTGATGTTCTTTAAGTCACCCCTAGATTCCTTAAAATACCGAGGCAAGGTAAATGCTACCAAAGGTTGTTATATTGTTCACACAATAAGGACAAGAAAAAGTGTCTGTATATGTCCAGGGCAGATGCAGCCCCTCCCAAATGCTGGGGTATTTTGGTTGAATCTGAGGAAACAGAGCCTGGACATCTGGAGAGTTGGGTATCTGTCAGGCCCAGGAGGACCTCAGACAGCAGAGGGTCACTGTCCTACTCAGACCTCTGTGGGCTGATGTAGGTGCAGCTGGTGGCCCAGGCTGAACAAATCCTTTGAGTCATGTTGAGAAGCTGAGATAGGTGGTGAGTCCTTGAGTTTGGCAAATGGACCTGAGTCCCAGGAAGTCCCCGCCAGTCTAACTAGATGTCAGAAGTCAGAGGGGAGTCCAGCAACTAACAGGAAGGGAGAAAGAAAACGGTCTTGGGGTGAAGTGGGTGATCCCTAGAGAATCTTGACTGTCCTGGGGCCTGCAGTCTAAGCGGTGGCAACAAGGTGCAGCGGCTTGAGAAAACCATTAGCCACATTAGAGGCTAGCAATACCGGCCAGATTGTAAAG
>JADRCH010000050.1:55382-118695 GCA_019843965.1 Rhynchomys soricoides
CACCACAATCACCTCCACCACCATCTTCTCCACCACCATCACCTCCACCACCACCACCACACTACCACCACCATCACCACCATCACCTCCACCACCACCACCACCACCATCACCACCACCTCCACTACCATCACCTCCACCACCATATCACATTCCATATACATAAGAATAAATAACAAAGACTTTATGCTGAGTGTGGTGATATATACCTATAATTCTAGAACTTGAAAAGTTGAGTCAGAAAGATCATGAATTTGAGGTCCAGCCTGGGCTATACACTGGGGCCCTGTTTCAAAGCAGTATCAAGAACAACCTGGACATGTGGACAAACTGAAGACTGTAGAAGGAAACAGAGCTAGGCTGTCTCCTTGGCCCCTGGTTCTCCTCCCTGGAGCTGCTGGGGCACCTGTGTGGCCTTCAAAGCTTTCTCACAAAGCCTTGCCAGTGTCCTGTGTGCCCCAGTCCCATGTTTCTCCCGTGATCTTCCTGTTGCTCATCTCCATCAGATATCACATTGTCTGTGCCTGAGACTCTAAGTATTCTGAACAGGTGTTCCAACTAGAGGATGGGCCACAGTTGGCTCTCTTGTTGGCTTGGTTTAGTGTTTTGAGACACTAAACCCAAGCCCAGGCTGGCCTTGAACCCTATGTAGCTAAGGATGACCTTCCTTTACCTCCCATATGTCTGTCTGAGTTTTGGCTGTCTTGAATTTTGTACCACTTCATTCTGCCAGCCGTTGCTTGTGTGTCTTGAGGTCCATGCTCAGCTGAGCCATCTGCACTGCTCCCAGCTCCCAACACCCAGCCAGGCTGGGTCCACTCCAAGAGTACTGGGGACAGCCTAGGAAAATCTGCATCTGGGACACCCCAAGCAAGCAGGACAAAGAGTGATCTGTTGCTGATAAAAGGAAAATCTGGGAGGAACAGCAAACTGCTTATGCTAGACAATAGGAAAAGATCACACTTGTAGCCAGAAATGCTTTGTGACCCTTCTTCGGTTACTGGGATTTGTGGAGTCCCCTTCCTTGATAGACACTATGGAAAAAGGGACCTTGCTCTCCAGTAGTGGTTTGTGGAAGGAAGGGTTGTGTAGAAAGGGCCTGCAGATTGGTAGAGGTCAATCAAATATGACTTAGAAGGACCCTCCCAATACTCAGGCACCATGAGAGGGGATGAGACCCTTATTCTTAGAGGTACATAAGCTGAGAATGGAGAGTATTCTGGGAAAGATGCTGTTGGGAGGAGTCTATCCCCCAGGACTGTCTTACCCTACCTCTGTCCCCAGTTCACTCTTCAAAGAGGCACACCCTCACCGCAGCCTCTCTAGGCTATACGTTATTGCAACTTAAGTGAAGATTCACGGGATGGGCCGTCTCCCAGTGGGATGGACTGTAGAAAACAATCATGAGGGCATTGAGTGGGTGCATGTTCTGTTCTAGGTTCTTTGTGTGGAGGTTCATGACTGCACTGTATATGACAGACATCCAGAATGACAGCTACTCATGGCCTATGCTCGTGTACATGTGCACCAGCTGTGTGTACCCCCTTGCATCCAGCTGCGCACACACGTTCAGCTCTATGTCCAAGAACGCTCGGCATATCTGCTATTTTCTGGACTATGGTGCCGTCAATCTCTTCAGCCTGGGTACGTGAGGCCATGTCCTTCTGTTCCCTCCCCCAAGACTACCACTTACCTGTCTCCTATGAGATTTGGTGGGTTTTTGGAAGAGTCAGAATGTAGGAACCCTGCCGTGGGTTCTGTAGAAGGCTTGTTCATCCATGTGCTGTCTGTGATATACCCTAATCTGTAGTGTTTGCCAATTCCTATGATATAAATGCTTCTTCTTTGCCTCCCTTCCTGTTCCCTGGTGTACAGGTCTAAGGAGAAGCCTAAGAGCACCCTCACTACATTGTAATTCCATCACACAGATCCATGGGCTAAGGACTTAGGTCTTCGGTTACTATGATCTTTAACTAAATTTCAGTGATGGCCATGATTAAGCACAAGTTTGGAAGGACTTTGAAATGTTCCCAGTTTGGCCCTCACAGGCTACCGTGGGCTAACCCCAGCATATCAGGGCTAGTATCTGGTATACCTGGTAGAGAAAAGAGGGTCGGGTCACAAACATTGGCCCAGAGGCTTAGAGGCACCATAGACTTGACCACAGTGCTATAGGAGAAGAGTGACCTGCTAGTGCAGCTGGCTGGTGATGCCTCCATCCTCCTTGACTCCTTTTTCCTGACTAAGAAGCCCCTCCTCCTGCTTTTCTCCTCCACAGGGTCATTCATCTGTCCCTTGGGATGCTGGTGCTGGCTTCTTCCTCCCTCCTGGCCCCACTCTCTAGCTGTGAGAGCTAGCCATTGTATCTGCTCTTGCAAGAATTTGTCCTGGAGGAGGCTACCCTCATCCTTTTCCCTCCTTTCTTTCACAAGTGCCCACCAGTGTGTGTCACACACACATCTGGACACACATGTGCACACACACTTACACACATGCACACACACGCACACATGTACACACACACTTACACACATGCACATACATGCACACACATGCATACATGTGCACACACATGCATGCACACATGTGTGCACTCACACTGCTCCAGTCACTGAAACAAAACTGGTTGCCATGGCCCGAGCCCCATCATGTCCTCTGTCCTCTCATCCCTTTTCTCATTTGTTTCTGGTTCTTCTCCTCTACCCCATAGCTGGGCTCACTCTGAATTGTCAGTAACTCAGAATTAACATGGGGCTTTTTCTCTCACATACCCAGGAGCAACCCCCCATCTCTGGACAAGTGGCCCCTAAACCTTATCGTCAAACACTGAATCTGAAGCTGATTCTGAAGCTCAAGTCAGAATCTAATAAGCTTTGGTTCCTCCTCCCCACCTCTGCTTCCCACCCTATCTAATCAGTGATCAAACTCGGGCTGTCCCATGAACCTTCACTGTCAGCGTAGCTCAGACCTGGAGCTTCTTAGAGGCTCTGCCCTGCAGATCCACCGTGTTGCCTGGGAGGTTCCTGACTCATTTCCTGCCAGGTCACTGCCTCCCACTGGAAGGGTTTCAGGCTTCATATTACCTGGGTTGAAATGAGGTCTAAACCCTCAACCCAGTGGCTTCCTAAGGAGACCTCTCTCTCTCTCTTTCTCCCTTCCTTCTCTCTCCCCTCCTCCCCCTCTACTTTGCTTTTGTTTTGAGACAGGGCCTCGAACTGGCTCTGTAGCTAAGAATGATCTTGACTACTGACTGTCCTATCTCCATCTTCTGAGTGCTGGGGAAACAGGCCTGTGCCACTCACTAAGTTGCTTTATGCAGTGCTGGGAATGGGACTCAGGGCTGTGTGTGTGCCAGGCACACCCTCTACCAACTGAGCTGCTTTAACAAAAGTGAGCATTTGGAGGAGTCCTTCTAGGCCAGCTCTGTGCTGAGCCTCTGACATACATACATTTTTTAAAAAAGATTTATTTTTCTTTTTTTTTTTGTCTGTCTGTGTGCCATATGTATGGGTGCCTGTGGAGTCCAGTCCTCTGGAACTGGAGTTACAGGTGGTGATGAACTGACTGACATGGGTGTCAGAAACCAAACTCAACCTCTTTAGCCCCTCTGATACATATTTAACATGGCACACAAAGATCCAGAATCTGCCTGTGCCACCTGTCCCAAATTCAGTCTTAGACAAAATTCTTCTTCTTCTTTTTTTTTTTAAAGATTTATTTATTGTATGTACATTTGTACACTGCAGCTGTCTTCAGACACACCAGAAGAGGGCATCAGATCCCATTACAGATGGTTGTGAGCCACCATATGGTTGCTGGGAATTGAACTCAGGACCTCTGGAAGAGCAGTCAGTGCTCTTAACCACTGAGCCATCTCTCCAGCCCCTTAGATGAAATTCTTAACTTCCCCAAGGCTCATCTCTATAGCAGAACGTAGGAGGGTTTGAACAAATTTAAATGCTTTTGAGTCTGAGTCCATCAGTGATCACCTTTACCTGGCCCATCCCAGACACCCATCCCCCACAGGACCCCTAGAGGCTCAGGTCAGCTTTGCTTCCTGCTGTATTTTCAGGTGGGTCTGAGGCCCCTTTACTCTTGCATTGGACGCAGCACTTGGTGCACACCTTAGCTCAGGGTCACATCAGTGATACATCTTGGTTCAGACAGCTCCTTGAGCATTGGGCCGGGAGAAGGGTTCCTGGGTGAACTCCCATGGGCTCTGCACTGTGCCAGGAAGGTGATGCTCAGCCCTCTCTGCCCATACTTGTGTTTGTTTACATGTATGTGGAGGTGGGAGGACCCGGGTGGCCTTTAGGTGCCTTGCACTTTTGTTTGAGAGAGAATCACTCACTGGACTGAAAGTCTTAGACTCGGATGCCTGGCTAGGGGGCCCCAGGGGTTTACCCAACTACCTGTGTCTGCCTCCCGGCACTGGGGTACAAGTGAATACCACCAAGCTGTGGTCCTTTGCCCCTGAATTAGCCTTCACTAGAAGATCCACCTGTGGAATGGGAGAAAAGCCCGAAGTTGAATCTGGCCTGTTTCTGCCTCTAGCTGTGAATCCAAGGTTCTTGATGTATTAGGACAGTGGTTCTCAATCTGTGGGTCACAACCTCATCAGAGGTAGAATGCCCCTTTCATAGGGATCACCTCAGACAATCGGAAAACACAGATGCTTACATTATGAATCATGACAGCAGCAAAATTACAGCTATTAAATAACAATGAAAATAATTTTATGGTTGGGGGGATCAGCATAACGAGGAATTAAAGGGTCGCAGCATTAGCAGGGTTAGAAACACTATATGGAATAACAGATGAACTGGGGCCAGATCCAGCCTCACCCATAGGTAAGGGTACATCTGTGGTGTAGCCACACCAAGATGGGTAGCAGTAGCTCCTGTTCCTCCAACCAAAAGCTTTCACCTTCAGTCTCTAGAAGGTCTTGATGTAGCTGCCTCCTTCAGACTCCAAAACCAAACACGGTCACTGGTCACTCTCAGCCCACTGATAGGACATCTCTGTCCTTAGGGGGCCCTCCCTTCCTGTAATACTGAGCTTCTCAAGGGAGCACCCTGTCCATAGACAGATGAGTTTGGTATCACCATTAGTGGCAGCCTGTGGGTAGAAGCAGGGATTCATCTCCAAATTGCCAGGGTTTGAAGCTTATTTCTGTTTTTTCCCCTATGTGACTCTAGAGGAATTGCTAGATATCCGTGTACCTCCATATGCTCATTTAAAAAATAAGTGTAAGCTTTCTATGGGACAGTGTTGTAAAGACAGAATGTGTGTGCATGCATGTGTGTGTGTGTGTGCAAGCGCGCGCTCGCACACGCGCACACACATCTCTGAAGGTACATAGCTTTATGGAATGTCGGTGGACAGAGAGGCAAGGGGAGGGTATTCTGGGAAGACAGAGGCAGGCTAGTTCATCGGTCTATGCAGAAGATGAAGACTAAGGTAGTCTTTCCCAGGGGTCCTCACAGAGCTGTGGCCTGGCCTGCGTCTCAAGGCTGGTGTTTCTTCTGCAGGCTCAGCCATCGCCTACTCCGCATACACGTTCCCTGATGCACTGGTCTGCAGTACCTTCCATGAGTGCTACGTAGCCCTGGCCGTGCTGAACACCATTCTCAGCACTGGCCTCTCCTGCTACTCCAGGTACTGGGCAATCTGATCTGAGGCGGGAGACTATGGGAGGACCTAGCAAGCATCTCCGTGGGATGGGCGGTTGGGGTCAGCTGAAGAGCCCAACAGAAAAGGCTCCAGGTAGAGCTCCTGTCGTGGAAAGTATCGGTTACTTTACTCATTGCTAGGACAAAGCACCTGACAAACGTGACTTAAAGGAAGACGGGTTTTCTCTAGCTCACAGTTGGTGGGTACAAGTCTGGGGCTTGAGGCAGATAGACATGGTGCTGCCAGCTAGCTTTATGCTTTCTACTCACTTCAGGACCCCAGCCTACAGTATGATGTCATCACAGTTAGGGTGGGCCTTTCCACTTCAATTAATTTAATCTAGAAACTTCCTAATAGGTCTAGCCCAAGATTTGTCTCCATGGTGAGTCTAGATTCTGTCTAGCTGACAGTATCAATTATCACACTGGACATCATGAGTATCCCTTGGGTAGCCACTCAGCCCTTTGGAAAAGCTCTAAATGTGACCAGATGCTCTGAAATTCTTCATAGCTTAAACAAGAGTGCCCCTACATAGCTAGAATTATGTTTATAGTCCCTGTAAGTTCTACAGATGACTTTACTGCTTACACAAGTCACTGTGTGTGGTCCGTGAACTTCAATCCTCTTACCTGTACCTTGGGGTCAACATAGCTCCCTTCTAGATAGAAGATTCGCCGTCATAGGCCGAGGCTGCCTGGTACAAGCCTGCACAGGGAGGGTTCCTCATAACCAGACAGTCCTCCTCTCAGAGGGATGGGTGGGAATGGCATCTCTAGGTGCACTGATGGGTGATAAAGGACGTTCAAACATGGCCGTGAGTCATGCCCAGCTCCCAGTCTTTAATCCTGTTATTCTTTTTCCTTTCATGCAAGGTTCTGTGGGGTGGAGTATGAGCTGCGTTGTCTGTGCTGGTTTACACTGCTCTTTGCATGAGTGAACTGCCTGAAAGCCCAGGCTTTCTTGGTTGCTTAGGAAACCTTCCAGATGATTGTAGCAGGTGACAGCCCTACCCACATAGTGCCACCATGCCAGGAAGTAGCAGGCCAGGAGAGGCGCTTGGGTTGTATGTGTGTCCTCTGTACCCCCAACTGTACTGTCCTCTCTCCAGGGAGAAGCAGGCAGAATAAGGGCAGTGTGTCTGGGTGCCTTTCCTGTGGCTGCCTGGCTCCTGGGTAGACTCCTGAATCTGGTCTTTGGGTCAGTTATTGCCCCTGTGTAGGTGGTTCCTGAGCTCCTCACGGCTCTGGTGTTTGGGACTGGGGACCGGAGGGATGCTGTGGATAGTGGGGTAGACGGTGTATGGGTGTGAAAGGTACAGTCCCTGTGATTTGTGGACCAAGACTTCTTTCCCAAGAGTGCACAGTGCAGCTTATTAGGATGTTTGCAGCCTTTTAAATTAAGTTTTTGATGCTCCCGACTGTTACCATAAGGGTACATTGCTATATTTTAGCCCACAGCCCTCCCCAACCATGTAAGTCCAGTGGTGCATGTTGTGTATTCAGCACACCTGCCGTATTTGGATGAAGGCATTTGGTACTGACCCAGGAATGTCTTGTGACCCCGTGATTGGGGCTTCCTCTCCTTGACTATGACATAGTTATGACATAGTTTGTCTCTGCTGATCCAGAGAGCACATCTGGGCTACTGTCCCCGCTCACCTAACCAACATTCCTCAAAGGGTGCCTGGGCTCTGGGGACCTATGTAAAAAGTCTGACACAGCTGGTGGAGTAAGGTCATGCCTTCAGAGGGTTCCAGGAACAGGAGAGGCAGGTCTCACACACACACACACGCACACGCACACGCACACGCACACGCACACACCAAAGGAAACTGCTAAAAGGGAAGCAGGTCATGTCAATGACTGGCACTTAGACACACAGGGTTCTTAGGACCAAGAGGGAAAAGTTGCCAAAATTATTGACTCAACCTAGTCTAAAGGGAGGCCTCCTCCCAAATCCAGTGTTTTCTTGCAATTTTTTCGTGGGCAGAGCTCTCAATCCCAGGGCCTGTAAACCAGCTAGCTGTGCTTGACTCGGGCTGGATGCTTTGGAGGCATCTCGGGCTAGGGCGACATCCTGTGGTTAGATATGGAATTGCAACTTGCGACTGGGCCCCCTCTTCTGTGGTTTGGACTTTGTTTTTTTTGTTGTTGTTGTTGGGGTTTTTTTGCCTCTGTTTCTATTCTGCTTCTTCTACTTTTTGTCCCCTGTAGACCCAGCTCTGCTGCTGGAGAGGCTGATTCATTTGCCTCCTGGGGAAGCACATTTTCAGGTCTGGTGACAAGTTGCAGGAAACCTATGCTTTGGGGCACAGCCCTCGACAAGTCAGAGCCAGATTTTCTTTATGTGTAAGTGGCCAACCACAAGGAGCACTCTTTTAGGTGTAAGCCTGTCCCAGACATGGCAGATACATAACTGCCCTGTTGCGGTTGGACAGCTTCTGCTGGGCTTATGGGCACCCGGGGAAGAAAGACAGAAGCTGGGCACGTCAGGGGCAGGCAGGGGCACTTGGGCTAAATCCTATCGGTGTCTATTCTCAGCTCCTCCTTAGACCCTCCACCCAGAACCCGTTCTCTCTTGCTCTTACCTTCTGCTCCAACATAGCTGTGATGAACGGGGAGGGGTTTGTTTTCAGAGTAACAGCTGGGCTGTGCGTGACCCTAAGGGTGGTGGCACCTCATTTCTTCAAGTCCTTACAACAACACTATGAGGGAGGGACAGGTCAGATGCAGCTTTCAGGGCAACCTGTCAGAGCAACACTGATGTGTCTAGCCTGCGTTGGAATCTGATGTGTCTCTGTGAAGCCACAGTGCCACTGCCTCTTTCCACATTTGTAGTGTAATCACAAAAGTAATTTGGTTTTGTTTTTTGTTTGCTTGTTCTTTTTTATGTTTTATTTTATGTATATGAGTACACTGTAGCTGTCTTCAGGCACACCAGAAGAGGGCATCAGATCCCATTACAGATGGTTGTGAGCCACCATGAGATTGCTGGGAATTGAACTCAGCACCTCTGGAAGAGCAGTCATTGCTCTTAACTGCTGAGCCATCTCTCCAGCCCCCTCAAGGTCATTTTAAATATATTTTATAGAGTGAATTTGAAGTCAGCCTGGTCTATAGGAGACCCTGTGTCCAAAAATCAAAACAAGTTCAATTCCCAGCAACCTCATGGTGGCTCACAACCTTCTGTAATGGGACCCGATCCCCTCTTCTGGTGTGTCTGAAGGTAGCTACAGTGTACTCATATAAATAAAATAAATGCATCTTTAAAAATGACCTTGAACTTCTGATCTACCTGCCTTGACCTCCAAGTACTGGAATCACTGCATGTGTCATCAAGGCTGGTTTATGTGCAGTGAGGATGGGACGCAAGTCTTCCTGAATGCTAGCCTGTTACTCCACTAGCTGAACTACATCTCCAGCCCCAGAGCTGCAGTTTTGTGTGGGATCTCCCTGCTCAACCCTGACTACCTGGCAGCCAGCCTGGGTGTCTGTACTGCTGAAGGTCTAAAGCTATTGCCCCTCTCTAGGTCCCCAATCTAGAAAGCTCCTAACTCTTGCTTCTAATCAGTCAGTGCAATGGGTTCCTTTTGGATTCTGTCTTTGCATTGGAGAATGGTGAGACAGCTCATGGAAGAGAGAAAGACAGACTCTCTGCATATTCACTTTCCCCAGGCCAGTGTTCCTGTACATGGTATAAATATTCTAGAAACTTCTCTGAGTTATCCAGTACCCCCCTTGAACCCAGGTCTTTTGTGTGTCCCATGGGTGGTTCCAGCTGCTTGGGTACATCTCTGCTTCTGTAGAATGTGAGGCCCGGGGTCTGTGCTTGAGGTCACTTCCTGTCTGGGTGACGTCGACATTTTAAAACTTCTCTGCTGTTCAGTCCCCTCTGCCCTTTGCAGGGCGTCTGCCTGAAACCCGACCTCCTTCGTCTCAGTTTACCTACCACTGCATTTCATGCTTTTAGAGCAAGTTTCTCCTTCAATGAGGTCTTGTCATTTCCACCAGTGTAGGAGGAATGAGAAATACTCGTGGAGAAGCTGTGGTCCACCAGAGACTGGGCAAAAATGCTTGTCCTCTGTTGATGACCCATGTGCACACGTGTGAAGTCCTGAAAAGCTTCCATTTCCTCCCTGCATACAGGTTTCTTGAACTCCAGAAGCCCCGGCTCTGCAAGCTGCTCCGGGTCCTGGCCTTCGCCTATCCCTACACTTGGGACTCTCTCCCCATCTTCTACAGGGTAAGGACATGGAGTTACAGGTCCTCGTCAGCAGTGCCCAGGGGATGGTTTCCTGCGCTCTCAGGGAGACATAACGCCGGCGGTGGGCCCTGGCAGAACCCATAGGAGTTAGGTGCTGCACTTAGAGATAGTCTGAACACAGAGGCCTTTGGAGACAAACTGACTAGGGGCTTAGGAATGACCACAGAGAACTGGGCAAGGCTGACAGCCTGCAGGTTGGTGAGCATCAGTGCCAACTGGGGGGAAAGACCAATGCATGCATGACTGTGCAGTATCGGTAATATAGTGTGTTAGTGAAGGAAAGGTGGGGATGGAAGTCTTAAAGGAGACATGAGAATGAGAAAGTAAGGACCAGGGAGGGGAGCTGAGGTGGGATAACAAACACAAGAAGAGAAAAGACCCTCACTTGCAGGTCACGTGGGCCTGGGTTCAAATCCTAGTCTCCAGGGTTACTTGTGGGATTTAGGCAGTGCATATAACCTTTCTGAGCCTGTTTCCTCATCGGTTATGAGGCTAGCATCTGCTTCTGCACAGGAGGTAATGAAGAATCCTAGACACAATGCATCTTACAGGTCCAGCATCACCTTGTGAGTGGGCTTCTCCCAGAGGCAGTGTGAGGCCCGGATGGCAAGGCATTGGGGCACAGGGTAGTAAAGAGTTTGCCTGCTACCTTTGGGAAGCAGTGGGTGTTTTCTCTGTAATTCCCTTGAGTGGGTCTACAGGAGACTTGGGGATGGGCGTGCAGCTCACTGCTTTCAGTCTCTGGAATTTGTACAGACACACACAGGGAACGGCAGCTGACGGCCATTGTTAGTTACCTGCAGATTTCACGCCCTGTGATGCTGTCTGGTGGCTGTGTGGGACAACAGGGCAGGGGGGCGGAAGGTGGCAGCATTAATAACAGAATTGCACTGCCTCCATTCTAACCCTCACCTCACTGCTTATCGGTGGCTCCAAAGTCAATCTCAGGCTCACTTTTCTTGCATGCAAAATGCGGAAGTCGAGTCTGCTCTAAGGTCTCTACTGAAGCTCAGATGGGGCAGGGCATGCAGATGGCTAGCCTAGTGCCTGGTTCCTCCTGGTAGGGGAAGCTACTTTTGTTATTTATAAAAATAACACAAAAATTCTGCTTAACCTTGAAGCAATATAATGGTCATACACTGAGAGGTGGTTGATGTTGGGTATGGAGCCTAAGGTCTTCTGTGTGCTAGGCAAGGCTCTATCACAGACTGTATCACCAACCATTTATTGATTGGTTGGGTTTGAGACAGGATCTCACTAAGCTGCTCAAGCTGACTTCCAACTAGCTCCGTAGCCTAAATGGGCCTTGAACTTCTGACGTTTTTGCCTTAGGGAGTGAATTCAAGCTTGAGTCACCAAGCTAGGCCAAATAGTGATTCTTTTTGATGATGCAGAAGGGCTTCCAAGACTTTTTCTTTTTAAAGAGGTCTTTTTTTTTTCTTTCTTCTGTCACATTTGTAATATCTGACCTGCTTGCTGTGGCCATTTTGCCAGCTTGCCTTCTAAGCCTTGAAGCTTTCATTATGAGGCTCAGTTCCCTATTGAGGCTGGGCATCTGGAGCCAGGTGCAAATAGGGCTGTTCTTCAATGCCTGCATTTTATCCCCCAGAAGGAGCATTGATAGCTAGTAGGGCTCTCTCTCTCTCTCTCTCTCTCTGCTCAGCTCTTTCTGTCCTCTTCTTCATTTCCCCGGAGTTCATGTTGGTGCGATGAGAGGTGTGGACCTGGCTTTTTCTCACGACCATCTGTTCTTTCAAACACCGGCAGCTCTTCCTGTTCCCAGGGGAGAGTTCAAGAAACGAAGCCATGTTGTACCACCAGAAGCACATGGTCATGACTCTCCTGGCCTCTTTCTTCTACTCTGCTCACCTGCCAGAGCGACTGGCTCCTGGACGCTTTGACTACATCGGTGAGTGGGGGGGGGGGGAAGGGGCAGGGGGGAGGGTGACTGTCCCAGCTGGGGTGGAAACATCTTGATGATATCTATGTAGCCACATGGCAGGGGACCTGGAGTGACCCTGGAGAGAGTCATCAGGCATAGGCTTTGGTGAGTGACAGGTACAGTGACTTACCTTACACCTTGATTGAAGCCATCCTTCCTGTGACTACCTCACTGCCGGGGACAGGGAGGAGGGAACAGGTAGGCATTCCAATGAGCAACTATCCTGTTGGCACCTAGAGTCTGACCTTCCAGCACAACATGGTCATGGGGAACAGACACAGGGAAGAAGAAGATGGGTTTGCAGGTGACACTGAAGGCACCAGGCAGCAGGCAGCAATACAGAAGAGAAAGTCTATTTTAAACACCGTGAGTGGAGGGCCTGGAGCCATGTGGAGCCGCGGGTCCCAGCTGTATCTCTCACCAACACCTGCAGCAGAAGGGTCTGAGACTGCAACTTCCCTGCCCAGCCTCAGACCTTCTGACCCAGGAACTCCAAAGCTGGGGCGAGGCCAGCACTCACAGAGGCCATGTGACACTGGAAGAGCATGTGTTTAGGAGAGAGGTCAGATCAGAGCACAGGAGCTCCTCCCTGGCTGCAAGGTTCCCTCCCTGTTGCTCCAGCGCAGGATGGGGGAGGGGAGTCTTCCCACCTGTCTTTGACACTGGCTGGAAGGAAGGCACCTGTGTTTGTTACTTTTCTGTTGCTGTGACCATAACTCAAGGGTTTGATTTTGGATTATGTTTTGAGGGTATGACCCACCAGGAAAGGGAAGGCATGATGGCACAGCATGAGGCAGTGGGTCGCATTGTGTCCAATCAGGAAGCAGAGAATTCTGGTACTTGGCCAGCCCAGGCCCCTGGCCCATGGAATGGCAGCTCTTCCTTTTTCGTTTAAACCATAGAAGCTCTCGTAGACATACACAGAGGTCTTTCTCCTGGGTGTCTCTAGAGACTGTAAAATTGACAATATTAGTCACCACAGCACCCTTGGGTGGCTTCTGTAGAAGGTGACAAGCCTTTGATACAAGAGTTCCTTAACTAGATACCATGAGACTCAGAAGGCCAGTTGCTGTCCCCACCACAGCAAGTACCTAGGTTCTCACCAAGCCACCTTTGTCCCTGCCTGGAGTCTTCTCTCCACCTGCTTCAGAGATGGAACCAGATAGGCTTTGTGTGATCTGATTGGAGCTTCCTTCTTCTCTTCTTTGTCCTATCAGAAGGGATTTCAGCTATCAAAACTCTCAGAGTGCTTATTCTACAGAGCAGTCAGAGGTCAGAAACTGGAGGCCTGAGGCCTCTGCCTACCCACTCCAGCCCCACCTTAAGGAAGACAGAGCTGTGGATGAGGCAGGCAGGGGTGTGGCAAATTCTGGTCACTCTGGCTTCTCCACATTTTTTTTCCCCCCAATTTACTTCAATCCTGTCCTCTCAAGCCTAAAGGTACACAGCAGAAAAATGCCCTGGTAATAGGGAGGGACTTGACAGGCCTGGTTAGCCCTGCTCTACAGGAAGCCCTGAGACTTGGTAAGTGGGATATTTGAAGCCACTCTTCCTGCCATGGCCCATTCAGAAGCACCCATTGCTGGCAGCACATCTGTTGTTCATCTCTCTCATGGAAACAGGTTTGGTGAGTGCAGTGGATGAGGTTCTGGGGTTGGCACTGTGCCACAACTGCAGCAGAGGTCATGTGCCTTCATCACGCACATATTTGGAGGTGGGCACCACCTGTGCTTTGAACTTGAGTTAGGCTGGGTGCCACTTACTCACCTTCTTCCTGGGACAGAGGCTGGGGCGGAAGGGAAACAGCAGTCATGCTTGCCAGTGTCCAACCATCCTGATTCAGGTCCTGCCTGAAAAGGAGGTGCTATGGCCAGGTGCCCCTCCCCTACAGCATGCTTGTTGAATACTTCTGAGGTGGGTTTTGTGGTACCATACAGAACTTACTAACATATTTTCTATTGCATGTTAGAATAATGTGTTCGCATATGCTGATGTGGGCATGTAGGGGTCAAAGGACAATTTACAGAAACAGGTTCTTGCTTTCTACCATATGGATACAGGGTCTTGGACTCCAGTTGTCAGGCTTGGTAGAAGGCACCTTTACCACCGAGTCATCACACACACACACACACACACACACACACACACACACCCTTTTTATTTATTTTTTTAGATGGGTCTCAATGTATAGTGGAGTCTTAAACTCAATATATAGCCCACACTGGGCTTGAACTCACGACCTTCCTGTCTCTGCCTACAGAGTGCTGACATTACAAGTGGGTACCACTACACCTGGATATAGATGTCTGGAGGAGAAGCCTTATTTAACTGTCATGTTGTATTGGTTTGCTAGGCCTGCAGTTCCCACACACAAGCATTCTCAGAAGGCTGACAGTAGACATAGAGGTCTCAGCAGGGTGGTGTCTTCTTCCTCTTTCCTTGGTCTGTGGATGAGACTTCCCACAGTCCTTTTGGGATTCTTCCTCAGTGTTAATCATGTCCATGTCCAGTGGATTAGGGCCCACCCCAGTGACCTCTCTAGAATTTAACTATCCCTCCAAAGATGGCCACTGGTTGGACTTCGGCATGTAAATGGCTCAGAGGTAAATGGCTCAGAGTCACAGTTTAATCATGGAAAGTACCATCTTCTTGTCCTGCCTTTTATGTCTGATTCCCTAACCCTAGACTGCTTTTCTCATGACCTACTCCTGTCCCTCCTGCTCCTATCCACCATGGTGGGGCTGGTGAGCTCAGGCCAGCATGGCATCCCAGAAGGAGAGCCCCTGGTCCTGTCTCTTTTTAGCTAGAAGTTGAAACAAAGACACTTGGGAAGAGGCAGACAGAAAACTTGGCTGGCTCGTCCCATGCTGCTGATATCAGATTTAGCCCTGGGAGAGCAGGGTGCCCAACAGTTTCCTTTGGAAAATGGGGTTGATGCATAAGTTGCCTTAGAAGAGGACTTTTGCTTATTTAGTTTTCATATATTGACTTCTAAAAATACAGCAAGGTACTGTATTAGGCAGGGTTCTCTAGAACAGAAGTTACACACACACATAATATATATGAACTATATATGCATATATATATATATGATTTACTAGATTGGGTTTCAGTAGTCCAACAATGGCTGGCAGCATGCTGGAGAGGCAGCGAAGCTGCTAGCTGTTCAGTTCACAAAGCTGGATGCACCAATAGTTCAAAACTGGGACTAGAGGCCTCATAAAGCCCTGAGGCGTTGGTAGTAATCAGTCCATGCTGCAAGACTGAAGAAGCTGGAGTCTAATGGCAGGGAGGATGGTGGCAGGAGCAAGAGATGCTCTCGCTGAGGAAGGAGGCAGGGGACACCACCTTTTCTGTCTTTTTCATTGTGCTTTGGAAGATACCACTCAGAGGGCAGGTTTTCTTCCTCAGTTAAGTCTCTCTGAACACACACACACACACACACACACACACACACACACACACACGAGGGGTGGTGCTGCCTAGGCTGACTCTGAATCCAAACAAATTCATAATTAAGATCAGTTACCAGAGGTATGTCTGGCTACTTATTGTCTGGCTAATCAGAGACATGACCGGGGCCTCTCCTTCTGGGATGCCATGCTGGACTGAGCTCACCAGCCCCACTGTGAAGTCACAATTAATTGCTGATTTCAACATCTAGGGACAGGCACACCTGCAGTCCCAGGCTTTAAAGGCTGGAGGAACAGGAGACCCATGCTAGTTAGTGAGTTCAAGGCTAGCCTGAGCTCCACCACCAGAAACTGTTACAAATAAAACCGGTGCTATGATTCCTCCAGTAAAAGTACCAAAGTGCAAGTCCACTTGGGACTTGTCTGACAGGCAGTGAGAATTCCTATTTCTATCCCCTGCCACGACTTCACCTATTCTGAACTTTTTTTTTTTTTTTTTTGGTTTTTCGAGACAAGGGTTTCTCTGTATAGCCCTGGCTGTCCTGGAACTCACTCTGTAGACCAGGCTGGCCTCGAATGCAGAAATCCGCCTGCCTCTGCCTTCCTAATGCTGGGCTTAAAGGCATGCGCCACCATTGCCTGGCTATTCTGAACATTTTTAAATTTAAAAATGGTGTGTGTTGGGGAGATAGGTACATGTGTGCATGCATGCATGTGTGTATGCATGTGTGTGGGTGTGTGCATATGTGCTTGCATGCACATTTGCATTCTGAGGCTAGAGGAAGATGGCAGGTCTCGTGCTTTATCACGCGCTGCCTTTTTGCTTTAATATCTCACCAAACCTGGAGCTCAGTTGGCAAACAGCAAACCCCAACAGTCTTCCTGTCTCCACCCTCTACAGCACTAGAATTAGACCATGCCTGACATTTCATATGAGTGCTAGGGATTTGAACTCAGGTCTTCATGTTTGCACAGCCAGCAGTCTTACACACTGAGCCGTCTCCCAGGTCCTTTCTAAGCACTTCTTACAAATGAAATTATAAAACTAGTGTAGTTGTGAAACTTGTAGCTCCAGCACTCAGGAGGTGGAAGCAAGGAAAGCAGAAATTCAAAGTTATTCTCAGCTACACAGTGAGTTAAAGTTGAGACCGGGTAACATGAGACCCGGTCTCAAAATACCAGAATAAGTGAGACCAAACAAACAAAATCATGCGCGCGATCTCTTGGCTGGCTCCTTGCTGTCCCATGTTACCATGCGTATCACAGCCTGTGTCCATATGCCTTTTGACTGATGACTCCTTAGCACTTTTATTCTATGTGCATACATGTGTGTGTACGTATGGGTGTGCACAGCCATGACATGCAGAGGTCAGAGGACAACAGTGGGAATGGGTACTCTCCTGAGGGTCCCCAGGGTGGCACTCGGATTATCAGGCTTAGCAGTGGGAGTCTTCACCCACTGAGCTGTTTCTCTGGTTCTGATTGGTAATCTTGATGGCCTTTTCTGTTTGTCATAGGCCACAGTCACCAGCTGTTTCACGTGTGCGTCATCCTGGCCACACACTTGCAGATGGAAGCCATCCTTCTGGACAAGACCCTGAGGAAGGAGTGGCTCTTGGCCACCTCCAGACCCTTCTCTTTGCCTCAGATAGCAGTGGCCATGCTCCTATGCATCATCTTCAGCCTCAGTAACATTATTTATTTCTCAGCTGCTCTGTATCGAATCCCTGAGCCTGAAATACATGAAAAGGAAACGTGATTTCAGAATGTGCCAGGCTTCGGCGTTAAGCGGTTGGTGTGGTACTGGCTTACAGTGGCCAAACGAATTTGTAGCAACTGATGGCTTGACATTTTTAATGGGTTCATGTCAAAAAAAAAAAAAAAAAAAGGATTTAACTGGGCAGAGTTGTCTACACATGCACAGATTCTGTATGTGTAGAAAGGCAGAGTGTGGGCCTAAGTCCTGGATAAGGATAAATATTAAGTTTTAAACTTATTTAAAATGGGATGTTTAGGGACGGGGGTGCAGCTCAGTTGGTAAATACTTGCCTAGAATATACAGAGCCCTGTTTTTGTTTCTTTCTTTATTTTGGGCTGTTTGTTTGAAACAGAGTCCCATTATGTAGCTCAGGATGTCCTGAAATTTACTATGTAGATCGGGCTGGCTTTGAACTTGTAGAGATATGCCTGCCTCTGACTCCTGAGTGCTGTGTTTAAAGGTGTGTGCCACTACACTGAAGCCCTGATTTGATCCTCAGCACAGCAGAACTTGGTCCTGTGGTTCATGCCTATAATTCTAGCACCAGGGAAGCAGAATCAGAGGATCAGAAGTTTAAACCCATCCTTGAATACTTAATGAGTTTGAAACCATCCTTAGATACGTGAGATTCTACCTCTAAAAAACCAGTTCTGAATACTATTTAAGCAGTCAAATTAAGCATACTGCCCTGTCTCTCTAGTTTTTGTATTGATGTTTAAAAACAGAAGAGGTTGCATTTGATGAATTTTGTATAGCTAAGCTTTTCCCCGAGATGAGTGAGATGGTCCAATGAGTTAAGAAACTTGCTGCCAAGCCTGACAATATGAGTTCAATCCCCAGGACTTGCTGCAAAATATTCCACAGTAGAGATAAGATGAGATGGCCTCTGGAGCTAAGTGATGTCATCCCAACTCTTAGGGTTCCCTGTCTCCTTTCCAAGCAACGGAGGAGCTGTCTTTGGAGATATCACATGCCTGACATTGTGTTGGCATGCCAATATGCTGCCAGATTTCGTATTTATGCAGAGGATGTTGACCTCACTAGTGGGACAGTCAAATGTCCTTTCTTCAACCTTTCCTGTGAAACAGAAACACAGGTAAGCTTGTGGCATGCATTTCCTGGGGTAAACTAGGGATTCTGCTTTCCTGCATTAAATGTAGGTTTTTGTAGAGGAAATGTGGACAGGAGCATGTCCCCAAGATTCCAACACAGGAGGACGGGCAGATGCTGAAGACATCTGTAGTGTCTTTCATTTACAACGTGATCAAAGTTCCAGCAACTTGCTATCTCCATGTGTGTCCCTGTTTTCTCTCCAGAGTCTTCTGCCATTGATGATATTTTTTAACTGGTTAAATGAAAATGAAGACCCATGGGTTAAACCCTAGACTTAAAAGGAAGTAAAGGCAGGAAGCTTGAAGGGCAGATTCTCGGAGGTGTATGCTGATTTTTAAATGCCAGCATCCTGTGTGCAGAAGAAGTGTGGTCAGCCAGCGTCAAGTTCAGGATTTGTGCCTTCTCTACCATGATGGATGCCAATATGCCTTCTGAAGGATAAGCTCAACTAAACCCCTTCTTAAATAAACAATAACAAGAAATCACAAAACAGAACAACAAAAACCCAAAATCCAACTCTCCTAAGGGCCATAGTCTTTTGAAACAATCCCTTTAGCCTTCCACAGAAAATACTTGTGCAGGGACTTCTAACCATCCTTGGACCAACGTTGCCTTGATATTGAGGCTTACAACCAAATACTACTGTGTTCTTATACAGCATAGCATCTTCCTCATTTGCCTTAAAAATACCATCTTATAGGACTGGAGATGGCAAGATGTGCAAGCATCAAGGTGAGTTCAGTTCCCACGTATGCCATGGAAACCTAGGTGTGGCTGCATGTACCTGTAATCGCAGCACTGGGAGCAAAGATAGGCAGGTGCTGGGAGCTCACTGGCCAGGTATCCGAACAGAGCAGTTTAGTGACAGGGAAGCAATGGAGGTAGACATTCTGTCATCAGCCTATGTCCTATGTGTCCAGGCACACTTGCCCTTGCCTAGACTCTGTATGTGCACTTCACTTACCAGCATGAGTGCAGCCATTATGGTGCTGTTCTGGATTAATTTGTTATCTTTGGAGGAACTTTGTTATTTAGGTTCATGATACCAACATGGCAATCTCTTGTTTGTTGCATTTGTAATTAAAATTCAGTGTTTTATAGTGTTTTTGGGAATTCAGAAATGCTGATACAAAACAAATTTTAACAGAGGCCCACCAGCCCCTGATCTGCACTTGGTAATGACTTTGGGGGGCTGTCCATCACAACGCTAGGTCTTTGCTGACTCTGGAATACCCTCTGTCCTATAACACACCCTCCAGGATTAAGTAGCTCAGCCATGTCAATGACTTTGCCAGCAGCTCACAGCCTCTCACCCTCTAATGACAAGGACCAATATATTTTGGATGTGAGTGGTCAAGAAATAAGGTTTCATTATTTTGTCATCAGTTCCCTTCCTCTCGGGAAGGGAGTGAGTGATACAATTATGTAGGCTGGTAAATTTCTGGTACATTAATTGCAAACTGCGTAACAAATTTTGTTCTTTAGCAACAGTCTGATACCATCAGTGGCATCTCCATCTTCCGCACATTCCCACAGCCCTAATTTTATAGTGGGATAAAAAGGTATAAAGTTGGGCTAGGTGTGAGGCTAAGTTAGTAGTGCTTTTGCCTGGCATGCATGCAGCCCTTGGCTTTGATACTAAGCACGGCACAAACTGGGCCTGGTGTACATGCCTGTGATCCCAGCATTTGGGGTATGGGGACAGGAGGATCAGGCCATATTCAGCTCCATAGAGTGTCCAAGGTCAGTCTGATTAATTAGGTAATTAACAGTGATCATTCTAGTTCAGCAGCCCTCAACTGGTGGGTCACGACCCCATTGCAGGTCAAATGATCATTTTACAGGGATTCTCCAAGACCATTGGAAAAACACACATTTACAGTATGATTCATGACTATAGCAAAATCACAGTTATGAGATAGCAATGAAAATAACTTGTGGTTAGGGGTCGCTTGCTTTAGGAAGGTTGAGAACCACTGCTCTAGTTCCAGAAGTTTTCAGGCCTTCTGGTCTCCATGGACACTAATTGAACCTACTATACAGATATACAGGCAAATCAACCATATATATAAACCTTTAAAAAGCAAACAATACCAAAAACAGTAGGTTCAGGGCTGACAGTTTGGAAAAGAGGTGTGAGGGAACCCTTGGAGGCCTGCCTTTTCAGGCCTACCACTGGCTGGGCAGTGGGGAAAAAGATGAGCCAAGGAAACAGACCTGGGAGCAGGGAGAAAGGTAGCCCATCGAACTGCATGGCCACTCTGATAAGCCTCTGGGAGGCTTCCAGGGGCCACAGGAGCCAGACTGGCTGGTGAGTAGTGGGCAGACATTTTGGGCCTTGGGGCCAGCAAGGGCTGTCTTACTGGAAGGAGTCAGGCCAGTCCTTCTAGAAATGTCCAATGGCACTCTGGAAGACTATGACGAATTCTGAAACCGCTCCTACTCTTCTCCCGAGAGACTGCCCCAGGGCTTTCCCCCAGCTGCTCTGTAAGTGTATGGAATTCATGGAGTTGGGTAATAAGGCACCTCAGGCAAGATAGCAGTTATCAGCTGCTATCTTGTCTTCAGTATCAGCTTTCTAGAACTGGCTCTGCTCCTCGAAGAGTAGATGAAAAGGAGCTCAAAGATACCTTAGTTCACCGTCTAAGTGTTGTCCAACCATGTAAATGAACACATGGAGGCCTAAGCATGCTGACTGATGAGATGCAAGGGAGAGAGCGCTGGATACTGGGCTACTCAGAAAAGTCCTCAGGTGGTCCCCCACCTGCTGCTCGGAATGGAACCTGGGACCTTATGTATAAGAATCACCCAGTGCAAAACTTTAAACTCACCTCTAGACCTACCAAGAGAGAGAGAAACACGTCCTGGGGATCAAATTTGGGCCATATGGCTTGGAGTCAAGCATCTTACCAGCTTATCCAGCTCAGTAGCTCCAATCCTACTTTTTAAAGAAAAAACAAAAACATAATTTTGGATTCAGAAATATACTGTAAAATGTTAGAAACATTTCCAGTTCCTAGCCCCTTCTGCAGTACTGGGAGATTTGCTCCCCATAGCCAGATAGCCAGGATATGCTTCCTGACTTGCTCAGTCCTTGAGTGTAGGGCATGTTTTACACTTATTAAGCCATGCCAGTGTGAGACAAGGATGTTATAACTTTGCTGTGTCTCAATTTCCTTCTGTCTGGAATAGTCTAAAATACTGGTTCCTTTTTTAAAAAAATGTATCTATTTTATATATATGAGTACATTGTTGCTGTCTTCAGACACCCCAGAAGAGGGCATTGGATCCCATTACAGATGGTTGTGAGCCACTATGTGGTTGCTGGGAATTGAACTCAGGACCTTTGGAAGAGCAGTCAGTGCTCTTAACCACCGAGCCATCTCTCCAGCCCAAGCTACCAGTTCTTAACCTGTGGGTTTTGACCCCTTTGGGGGTCAAACAACCCTTTCACAGGGGTCACCTAAGACCCTTGGGAAACACAGATATTTATGATTCATAGCAGTAGCAAAATTCCAGTTATGAAGTAGCAATGAAAATAATGTTATGGTTGGTGGTCACCACAACATGAGGAACTGCATTAAAGGGTCATGGCATCAGGAAGGTTGAGAAGCACTGCTCTAAGCAGTCTAAACTACTGGGATAATTACTTCTACTCTCTGTGTATGCTATTCATTTGAAATGTGGCCTACAGCTGGGCAGTGCTGGTGCATGCCTTTAATCCCAGTACTTGGGAGGCAGAAACTCTGTTTAGAAAAAAAGAAAAGAAAAGAAAAGAAATGTGGCTTACAAGTCTATATCTATTCCATGTGGGTTTATTATACAGGCCCATCTACCTGATCAATTCACTTGTTTCTGGAGTCTGTAAAAGATAAATACCTAACCTTTCACTGTACAGAAGCCTGGGAACCCGAGACTGGTTCCAAGGCAGATAAGCAGTCAGTCAGGGTGACTGAGGTGTGTGGAATGGGGTCCGAGTTGCACAATGGCCCTTTCTCCATTTTATCTCCTCACAAACACCTGAGCTTCAACAGTTGCTCTTCATTGGCATCCATAGGCTTCCCACAGCTGGACTTGCTTATCTGGGTGTTTTAGCTACTTGTAGTTAACCATGTCACTGTGTATTTGGAACAAAATATAGTTTTAAGCATCTGTAGTGCCAGCTCCCTTTCAACGATTTGCTTAAGACTCTCCTGTCCAGAATTTAAAGGTATAATTACCAGACCCACAGTCCTACCCAAGAGAAAGAAGGGCGTGTGTGTGTGAGAGTGTGTGTGAGTGTGTGTGTGAGTGTGTGTGTGTGAGTGTGTGTGAGTACACACTTTTATGCAAGTTGCAGCTCTTTCATTCATAATTGCCCAAATGAGGAGCAAGTTCAGTTCCTACCAGCTGATGACTGGATGAACCTGCAAGCCTTCCTACGATGCAGTAGGTGGTAAACTGCTGGTACATGCAATGCAGGAATAAAGACTGGAAAAGTCAAATCATATGGAAGGGAATCAGACAAGCAGTTGCCAAGGGATGGGGGTGGGCGGGTGGGGCTGATGAAGGAGCAACGTGGGATACATTTGTGAGATAGAAATTATACCTTACATTTGACATTTTTCTTCGACTAGGCTGGCCTCAATCTCACAAAAATTTACCAGCCTCTGCCTCCTGAGTGCTGGGATTAAAGGTGTGCACAAACACACCCAGCAGCCTGACTTGGTTCTGTGGTTGTTTTCCTTTTCAGACAGTCTCCTCTAACCAAGGCTGGCCCTGAACAGGCTTCAGAGCTAAGAAGCAACATGAACTTCTTTGCTTGGTCTGCCTCCCCCCCCCCCCCCCCCAGTACTCAGTTGGTAGACGTGTACCACCAAACTCTGTTGATGGCTCTGGGGATTGAACCCAGGGCTTTGTGTATGCTAGGCAAGCAGTCTAGCTCCATTGCCTGCTCCTCAAATATGATTAATAAAAAAAAAAAAGATTTATGTCTTAGACAGCTGGAGCGATGGTTCATTAGTCAAAAGCTTACTGTTCTCACAGAGGACCTGGTTCAGTACCCGGCACCACATGGTGGCTCACAACCATCTCTCTAGTTTTTGGGAATCTGATGTCTTCTCTGGCCTCTTCAGGTACTGCACTCATATGGTGTGCAGACATACAAGCGAACATTCATAAAATAAAATACATTTTTAAAAGATTTATTTTTATGTTTTAGTTATATATAAACAATGTGTCAATATAAAATATGTGTCTGTCTAGGAGTAGACATGCATGGAATAAGAGGTAACCTTGGAGAACGTGAGGGTTGGGGGGTGTTGGATCCCTGGAGCTGTTATTTACAGGTGGTCATAAGAGGCCTAAAGTAGGTGCTGAGAACAGAACTTGGGTCAACTGAAAGAGTAGTGATCACCCTTAATCACTGAGCCATCAAATCTGACTTTCAAAAAAGCCTCCCAGTCTGGTGGTAATGGAACATGCGTTTGATGCCAGCACTCAGGAGGCAGAGGCAGGCGGGTCTCTCTGAGTTTGAGGCCAGCCTGGTCTACAGAAAGAGTTCCAAGACAGCCAAGACTAGCAGGGAAACCCTATCTTGAAAAACCAAAACCAAAACACACACACACACACACACACACACACACACACACACAAAACCACAAAAAAACTCACCACCACCAACAACAGAAGACAAAAACAAAAACCAAACCAAAAAAGACTCCCAGTTAAGGCCCCACTCTACAAAATGGATCCAATGTTTGATACTGCTTGGGTGACCAAGAACTTAAGACTGGATAGGAAATGGGCCTAAGGGAAAACCAAATACTACTCGCTATTATTCTGCTAAAGGAACATAGCAATAAAATGACTCCTCAGTGCCTCGGTCAGCCCTCATCAGAGAAACTTCCTCTTGCAGTGGATGGGAACTAACTTGGAGACCCACCTGGATAATGTGCAGAGATCGAGAGATTTTAGAACATTTTGTCTTAATTGGGATGTCTTCATCTACCCCTCCCCTCTGGGAGCTCGAAAGAGCCAGAAGGTGTGATGACTCTAAGGAAGCAGTCTTCCAGGCTCCACAGGGCTGGTACACATAAGGACTCACAGGGACATGGCAGCATGTGCTGGGTTTTCAGGGGCACAAGCCAGCTGGGTACCAGTGCTGAGGGAGGGAAGTAGACCGGCTCTAACCCCTAGCCAAAGGCTATCTGCCCTTGAGACCTGCTAGCAAAGGCAATGATAGTTTTCTTCACTGGGGTATACAAATCACACTTACGGGCAGGCCCCATGCTCAGCAGTAGCCAACCAACACAAAACAAACACAGTGGTATTTTTGTAGACTTTTTGTCTCATTTTGCTTTGTTTAGGCACTTTTGTTTGTTTTATTGGGCTTTTGTGTGTATATGATGGTCTCTACTTTGTGTTTTTGTGGATCTGTGTGCATGTGAGTTTCTCTTTTTTTTCCTTTGTCTTTTTTTTTTTTTTTAAAAAAAAAGAAAGGGCCTGGAGGTGGGCGGGTGGAGAGTTCTCGCGGATCTGGGAAGAGTTGTGGGAGAGGAAACGTGTCATCAGGATATACTGTATAAAAATATTTCTTCTAAAAACAGTCTCCCAGATATACTTTGTCTTCTTTTCCATACTTGATCTGGTCTACATCAATAATTCTAGAGAGAAGTGCAGATCTTTCAGGGCTGTAGCGATTGTACTTTTAAGAAAATGAATGAGCTAGAGAGCCTTACTGTGGATGGATAGGAGCTGAAGAGAGAAAACCCAGCATAAGTAAAAGCTACAGATGGAGCATGGGAGAGCCCCTCTAATGCGCTTCAGGGAGAGCCTCCCTCCTTGAATCAGGCTTTCAACGATTAAGGCCATGCCCGTATGGGTAAGGGATACGCCCTGAGAGGGCTCAGTGAACTGGAGGGGGAACACGGGAGGGGGGGGGGGGGGGGGCGGTGCACGGGGGGTGGGGGGGGTGGTGGTGCTGAAATTAACAGTGCAGTGAGGGGTGGCAGGGTCTCCAGGATCCAGAGAAGGTGAGGCATTCTCAGAGGAAAGGAAGACTGAGAGACAGAAGAGAGACTTCAGTGTGGGGGCAGAAAAGTTCCAAGCATGTGCGTTGGGTTTGGGACAGGTGAGAGGTGACACAATGGAGAAGGAAGACTAGCCTTAGGGCCCCACTGAGGGTCTCAGGCAAAGGGTAATGACTCACCCTAGGGGTCTCCTAGACCTGTCGTTTAGAGGTGAGAGTGATGTCAAATGGAACTGTTTTGAAAGGTGATGGTGGCAAAGCCTGTTAGCTTTCTATCTGCTTCGGGAAATTTATCCTGCCTATACAAAGATGCATTTCAGGTTTATTCATTGCAGCAGTTTGCAATAGTAAATACTGGAAAGACTAATGTCCAATAATATGGACATTTAACTATGGATATTAAACTGACTATCCTTATCAGTGCTGGCCCTAAAAGGAAGTTCTGAGTGGCGCTTGCGTCACAGAACGCAGGTGTGGATACTTCCCTGAGGATCGTCAGCATGGGGCAGGGAATAAGTGAGATAGAAGCAATTTGCGGAAGAGAAAGGTAGATTCTGGTGGTTGCAAAGGGTAATGGGTAGATTTTATTCACCTCTGTATATCCAGGAAATATCAAAATCAAGAATTTGAAGGTTAAGGATGTGTAGCTTAGTGGTGTCACTTTTTACCTAGCGTTGTGAGCTTTGATCCCTAGCACCATGAAAAATACACACGCGCTGGGCAGTGGTGGCGCACGCCTTTAATCCCAGCACTCGGAAGGTAGAGGCAGGCGGATTTCTGAGTTCGAGGCCAGCCTGGTCTGTAGAGAGAGTTCCAGGACAGCCAGGGCTAGACAGAGAAACCCTGTCTCGAAAAACCAAAAAAAAAAAAAAAAAAAAAGGAAATGGTATCGTCTTCAAGATCATCCTGGGGGCTACACTGTAAGTTTGAGGCCAGCCTGGGCTACAAGAGACCCTTGTCTCAAATTAAAGTAAATATCAAAAGTAAGATAAGATGTAAATTTAGAACTAAGTGTAAAAGTAAAAATAAAATATAAGATAAATACGATGATGTGGTGGCTTGGAAGGCAACCAGCCAGCCTGAGAGTAGAACATGCCGGACCACGGCTTTACTTCTTTAGAGATTCTCTGGACAAAGGCAGGGAGCCCTCAGTTTCTGCATCAGAACGGAAGGGCGGAAGGGCCGGGATTTCCCGTCTCGGATTTTTCTCCCGCGCTGCCCTCCTCAGCCTCCCGCTGGGTCCCCCGGGTTGCCAAGGAGACGAGCGCCCCTGCTGGCCGTGCCAGAGCTCCCCGAGGCTCCGCCCCTTTGCCGCAGGCGGTCGCTGATTGGTCTGTTTGAAATGCGCCGGGCGGGCGCACACTTGGGCTTGCAGCGTCGCCGCCGGGCTCTCCTCAGATTGAGTCCGGGTCCCCGCGGCCGCACTCTGCAGTGCTTAGTTCCCGCCAGCCCTGCTCCGGTCGGAGCCCGAAGTCCCGCGCGCGCGTCAGGATAGCACGGAGCCTGAGGTCATGAAATCAGCGTGAGTACCAGGAGGGGACTGGTGTGGGACGACTGGGTAGGGGTCGCCGCCCTCCTCACGCTGAGACTGGGGGCCGCCCGGGAGCTGAGTCCGGACATGTAGGCCGGAGCTCCGCACCGCAGAGCTCTGGGTTGCAGCTCCCGGTGTGCCCGCGCCCGCACAGTCCTCTCAGCCCGCGAAGGCTGGCTCCACATTCGGGGGCTGTCTGCCACCACCTCCTCGGGTTGCCATCCTTTGGACTGCCCATCCTTCCCCAGCTTCCTTCCTCCGGGCCCGCTCTGCAGGTGGCAGATCTAGGGACGCCGGGGAGCGCGCAGCCGGAGTGCGCGCTGGCACTTGGAGGAGTTGAGTCTCCACAGCTCCTTCGGCATCGCTTTCCTAGTTCTAGCCTTGAGGTCAGGGTCCTTCTGCAGCTCAGTTACCTTGCGCTATCTTTGTCCCCAGGCCATCCCACTCGCCTACTCTATGTCCCACGCCCACATTCCTCAGTAATTCCTAGACACTTCAGGAGAGCCATATCCTGGTTACACTTTTACTGCGAAGGAGGGCTGGCTTTAGAAATCGTTACTTTCAGACACACACACACACACAAAACGGAACTTTTTAAAATGAGGAAACGTCAGTCTATATTTACTTAAGAATACTTTACTAGTATATCGCCCAACTCTGGTTTGCTTCTATTTTACGTGTGACTCTATTGAGAAAACTATTTTAATAATCTACAATCTAAACGAATCATTTGATTTCATTTGTGTTAAATATTCTGTTAGTCTATAAATGAAAAAGAAGAAAAATTTAAATGATTAAAAAATGTTGAAATAAATCAAAATGTTTTTAAATATTGTTTACCTAAAATAGCAAGAAATTCCAGCATTGTGAATAATCTACTTTCCTGCCCAACATGAGCAAATCTCTGAATTTGCTCTCCAAAATTTAAAAAAAAAAAAAAAAAAAAAGGGAAATCAAACAAAAGTCCCCCTGGGTACTTCTGGTATCAAAAGTATATTTTCCCAATCACAATTTTAATTAGTCAGACTACATCTGACACATTTCTCTAATACAGTTTATTATGGTGTATATTCATGTTATTTGATGTGCAGCATTTTGGGATTGCTGGGAAATGGTTTTTTAAGCCCTAGGAAGTTTACCATTGTTAGAATTTGTGATGCCTTCTGTGTTAGTATTGAGTTGAAATTTATGTTTTGTTTTGTTTTTTTCTTTTTAACCAGGAAGGCTAAGACACCCAGGAAACCTGTAATTAAAAAGGGATCTCAGACAAACCTTAAAGATCCAGTGGGGGTAAGGTTTGCGCGCGCGCGTGCGTGCGTGTGTGTGTGTGTGTGTGTGTGTGTGTGTTCTTTCTTTAGTCCCTTCTGTCTTGTGTGTGCTTGAAAGGGGAGGAAATCGATATGAAAGAAGTTGGGTTAAAGAACACACAGTTAAGTTGATGCACTAAATTGTACAAAGCTGGTTTTACCTGGGAAGTTTGCCTTCTCTGCAGGATTAACTGGCCAGGGGAAAGGAACTCTTTAGTTGTTGACTGCAAATCTGCTATCACTAGTTAGATCTGAGAAGTTAAATGATCTCTCCCACCAGGTTCTACTCTTTGGGATGGAGTGGGGTTGAGGATGGGGACTTTCTTCTCAGGTCTTAGCCCCCTCTCCCACCTGTATGTGCTAACTGACACATTCTCAAGGCGAACCCATAGTCAAAGTTCATAGAGGCTAGTGTAGAATAACTCAATTTAGTTAATACCTCTTCCTGAGAAGGGGAAGTTTCTGACTGCCACTGCTGAGGGTCTCTGGTTCCCAATGGCGCCACCTGCTGTGAGCACAGCTGGACAGGTTTTCCTCAAACGAGCTCCTCTACCCTCCAAGTGCAGTGATTACAAATGTAATCACATGCCACCATGCCCACCTGAGCGGTCTGTTTGACATGACATCCAACTCTAAAAATTTAATGGCTTTTTCAGCTATTTAGAGAGATTTTTATGTTACAATTTTATTTGTGCACAACAGGGAAGAGATTACTGTACAGTTTAATATTTTAACCTAAATTTATTTTATGCATCTTTGCATTTGACCATTCTGAGCTGTAGATTTGTTTTTTGTGACTCTGGAACTTATGTTTGTGTTGAAGATCAGGCATTTGTAGATGAATAAACAGAACTTAAATGGAAAGTCAAGTGAGTGATGAACATTCACAGAGGTGCATGCCTGCAGTCCCAGTATCCTGGAGACTAGCAGGCAGATTGCTGAGAGCTCCAGCCCACTTTGGGCTACAGACTGAGAACCTGTGTCTCAACAAACGAAACAAACAGAAAAGCCAAAAAAGAAAATCAGGCAAAAAGTCAACCTTGTTTGAACACCTTTCCTTTTTCCAGGTGTACTGTAGGGTGCGCCCACTGAGCTTCCCTGATCAGGAATGCTGTGTAGAAGTGGTCAACAGTACAACCGTGCAGCTCCACACTCCTGAGGGTTATCGACTCAACAGAAATGGAGACTATAAGGAGGTAGGTTCCTAGGGAAACCAAATTGTTTTCAGTTTTGAATTTAAAAATTCATGTGTGATCCCATTTGTGGGAGGGAATACTTTAGCCATCTTATCTAAAATGTCTTTCATTTCTAGCTCATACAGATGGACTTTGGTATGTTGGAATTATCTGGTTGTTTTCAGGGAATTCTCATATGTTTCTCTCTCTCTCTCTCTCTCTCTCTCTCTCTCTCTGTATTTTTGGTATTTTTGAGACAGGGTCTTACTGTGTAGCCCTGGCTGTCCTGAAACTCATTATATAGACTAGGCTGGCTTGGAACTCACAGAGATCTGCTGCCTCTGTCTTCCGAGTGGTGGGATTAAAGGCATGTGCCACCATTACCTGACTTTCAGGGGATATCTTAAAACTGGATATATAAAACCCACATGAGGAGATTTGAATAACATTTAATAAGAGGCATTTTGTGTGTTTTTCCTTTCCCTGGGGCTTGAACCTATGACCCTGTGTATGCTAGGTGAGTGCTCTGCCATTTGAGTTACATCAACAGTAGTATTGTGTATTTGGGTCAACCATAAAAGGTTTTGTTTTGTTCCTCTGGCAATATCACCATGTAGCCCAGTATGTTAGCCCTGTTCTATTGCTATAGAGAGACACCATGACCAAGGCAGCTTAGAAAAGAAGACTTTACAGTTTCTGATGATCCTCATGGTGGCACGCATGCTGGCACGCATGCGTGGCACTGGAGCAGTAGCTGAGAGTTTATTTTTTGATGTACAGCCACTGGGCTTTTCAAACCTAAAGCCCACCCCCATTGCACACCTCTTCCAACAAGGCCACACCCCCTAATCCTTCCTAACAGTCTAGCAACTGAACCAAACATTCAAGTATACGAGCTTATGGGGGACATTCTGATTCAGACCACCACACCTAGGCTGGTCTCAAAACTTCTGGTCCACCTGTTTTGGTCTCCCTAGTACTGAAATTAGAAGTGTATATCCTTGATGCCTTGAGTGGGTTTTCAGTTTGATTTTTGTGGTGTTAGGGATTGAACTCAGGACCTGTTCATCTTCGGCATTTTTTTTTTTTGGGAGACAGCATCCCTCTGTAGCTCAGTCTGGCTTTGAACTGGTGGGTGATCCACCTGCCTTTACACTTTACAGCTTGAGTGTGGTATTCGAGGCAAGTATCACCATTTTTACCTGCAAAGTGTTTTGTTTATTATTTGTAGTGTTGGGGAATGAATTCAGGCCTCCTGCATGTTTGGCCAGTGTTATACTTACTACTGAGGTGTATTGAGAAAGTTTTTGTATCTAGTGAAGTAGTGAATAAATTAAATAAATGTGAAATACTAGGCTGAGCTAGTACTGTGGTACTAGAGTTTAGGAGGCTGAAGCAAGAGGGTCATGAGTTCCAGGCCAGCCTGTGCTGTAGAGGGAGACCGGCTTCAAATACAGTGACAATGACAATGAATATAAAGATATATGTAGCTATGTGTAGCCATGGGTAGAATTCTACTAGTCCCCTAAATGTAGGAGGCTAGTCACTATCTGGTAGAGAAGGGTTTGGGTTTGTTTTTTTTTTTTTTAAAGTAAAGCTGCCTTTATGGACTTTATACCCTAAACTAACAATTAGTAGACAAGTAGTTCATATAATAAGGCAGAAAGTCAGATTTTCTGGAGGGATGGGAATATGGGAATGCAGAACATAGACGATTGATTCAGGCTTTCTGCTTTCAAACTGCCATTCACTCTTTTGTTTGTTGAGACAGGGTCTTACCCTCTAGTCTGTCTGTCCTAGAGTATAATCTGGGCTGCCTTTAAACTTGTGGCATATCGTCTCCCTCAGTTTCCTGTATGCTGAGATTCCAGGCCTGAGCCACACTGGACTACCATTCAGCTTGTGCACACTGCTGCAGTGCTCCTGTTCTGTAGACTTCCCATGTCCTCTGTGCTTCCAACTTTGTCTCATTATCTCAGCAGCCTGCCTGCCTTTTCCTGAAGTGCTCTCCTTGCTCTCTCCAGCTCTAGGCTGTTTTGTTACTGCTTGCCTCTGAATACTAAGGTGGGCTGTGTCCAGGGCTCTCTCCTCCCCACTTCCCTTTCTCATCTTGTTTTCTGGTGGTGGTTGTTTGAGACAGGGCCTCACATATTAGCCTGGCTGGACTAGAACTTGTCTTAGTCTCCTGAGTGTTGGGAATATAGGTGGATGTGAGTCACCATGCCTAACCTAGGGGCTCCGTTCTCTATCCCATGGTTTTAAATGTTCTGGAACTTTAATGGCAAGCTCACATCTTTCTTTTTCTTCTTTTCTTTCTAAGTTTTTGGAGACAGGGCTTCTCTGTAGCTTTAGTTGTCCTGGAACTCTTTCTGTAGCCATGCTGACCTTGAACGCAGAGATCTTCTTTCTTTGCTTTCCAAGTGCGGGAATTAAAAGCCTGTGTCGCCACCACCCTGCCCATCTTAAGTTTTATATGTTGGAAGGGGCTCTTGAGTTCCTGCTACCCCCTAAATGTTACCTTCTTAGCCTTTTCAAAAGATGCTGCTGCTGCTGTCAGTTGCCCAGTCCAGAAACCTGGAAGCTACTTTCCTCTGGCATCTGCTCATATCGGGGTTCCATACAGACAGCCTGTCAGTCCTGCAAGTGGCTCGTGACTTTATCCTTTTCTGTCAGTTCCTTCTGCCACTAGCTGCTTCTAAGCTGTTTACTAATCAAACTGTTTATGGTGGGAAAGCATTTTTTATCTTTATTCGGGGCATCAGATACTTTAGCTTGTGCAAAATATAACTTAGCAGCCTGAGTTCCCTGCCTAACTGTTTTCTAATCTGTGCATTGAGATATGCCCATGGACTAGAGGCCGAGGTAGAGCAATGGACGATAGCAGTGGAAGTTTCTCAAAGTAGCAGTCATCAGGCCCTGGTGTGCTGAGCATGCCTTGAGCAGCATCCACAGCCTTTCCTGAAGCCTGTCTGGTCTGCCTGCTTTTACAGATGATCTTGTATAATGGTTTCCACAGAGCTGCAAGAATGATCTTGCCAAGTAGAAAGAGATCTTATCATTTCTCTGTGCAAAATCTCTCCAAATAGAGAGCAGTGGCCAGGGTTGGTAGTGAGTGTTTGTGACCCTAGTGCTTGGAAGCAGGGGCAGGAGGATCACTTAAACTTGAAGGCCAGCCTGGTCTGTCTACATTGCAAATTCTAGGCCAACCATGACCACATACAGACTGCTTAATACAAACACACTCCAACGAAGAGAAGGGAAAAGAAAACAACAAATAGAAGACTATAATGCTTGAGAGACAGGGTTTCTCTGTGTAGCCCCGGCTGTCCTGAAACTCACTCTGTAGACCAGGCTGGCCTTGAACTGAGAAATCTGCCTGCCTCTGCCTCCCCAGTGCTAGGATTAAAGGCGGGTGCCACCACTGCCTGCCTAATGCTTGGAAATTTTAATACATTTATTTATTAATTTTGATGTTTTGATACTGGGTCTCTGTATAGTCTTGCTATCCTGGAACTCACTCTGTAGACCAGGCTGGTCTCAAACTCAGATCGGCTTGTCTGTGCTTCCTCTGTGCTGATATTAAAGGTGTGTGCCTCCACTTCCTGGCATAAATTTAGGATTATAGGCCATTACCTTGTTTTGCTTTGTTTGTTAACAGGATTTTACACTATAGCCTAGTCTGGCCTATAACTCTCTATGTAGCCCAGGCTGCCATCAAACTCATGGCAAACTTGCTGTCTTGGCCTCTGTAGCAGTGGGTATACATGCTCACTTTTGGTCACTTTTAATCTGTGTAGCATTCGTGGACTCAATGACTCTTCTTCACTTTCCTCAGTGGCTAGGACTGAAAGTATTTGTTATGATAGCTGTGATTTATGTATATTGTGACTACTGAAGGCTCCAAGCTTAAAGATCATTCTTGGGTTTTTGTTTTGGTTTGTTTTGTTTTTTTACATGTCTGGATTTGAAATGCTCATAACAGAAACATTCCAAGTGTAGAACAGATAGAGCGCTAATGGAATTCTGTGCGGTGATGTTTTTCTTTTCTCCACAGACTCAGTACTCATTTAAGCGGGTATTTGGCACTCACACCACCCAGAAGGAACTTTTTGATGTTGTAGCTAATCCCTTGGTAGATGACCTCATTCATGGCAAGAATGGTATGATTCTTGGAGTTTAATTGAATTGCCTGTTTGATCTTGTGATAAAACTTTTTAATATTTATATATTTGGCTTGACATTGAATTCAGATTTAACTCGTTAGAGTGATGCTCTTTTTTGGGTTTGTTAATTTTAGTGTTTTAAATACAATGAAATGTTCTATGGGACTTTAAGACTATAACTCATTGTTACTTGCTACACTGTAGGTCTTTTATTTACATATGGCGTGACGGGAAGTGGAAAAACCTACACAATGACAGGGTCTCCAGGGTCCGGAGGCCTGCTTCCTCGTTGTTTGAATATGATCTTTAACAGCATAGGGTCATTTCAAGCAAAACGTTACGTAAGTACAGTTCCTTTGAGTTGTGACTGTTACTGTAGACACAGGCCTGAGACCTCTATGGATGCAGTGATGCTGAGGAAGGACAAAGGCATTGGAGCTTCTTTGACTCTTACATAGATTCAGATGTGGGCATGGTAGCTGCGCCTGTGGTGGCAGCAATTGGGCGGTATAAACAAGAGGATCACGAGCTGTCTCACCCTTTCCCCAGGGTTAAATGTTAAAGTGCTTTCTATTTTCAGATGTTTCTGCTCTTTAAGTAATGTTCTTATTTTCAAGTCTTTTTTGCTTCTCTTAGGTTTTCAAGTCTAATGATAGGAACAGTATGGAAATACAGTGTGAAGTCGATGCCTTGTTAGAACGGCAGAAAAGAGAAGCCATGCCCATTCCAAAGACCCCCTCTAGCAAGTGAGTGACTTCATTGTGACCCAGGGTGGGTGGGATTCTGTCCTACAGTTTCTGTAGGTCCTAGAAGGTAAATGCGAATTAGAAAAGTTGGTCTTCCAGCTGACTTTTGTGAGGTTGGGGTTGAGGCATGTTCTTGACTGCTCAGGTATTTTATCTAGTTTCAGGAGGATCTATCTGTGAGTGGGGAGAGGGTGAATTCCTGTGTTGTGAATCTTGAGGACTTAGGGTGTCCTTGACCCACCTTGAATCTGAATAACGTTGCTTTATGATTTCAGCTTTATGTGACAGAACATTTGTTAGACTTTGCTTTCACTCTGATATGTGTGATATCATGATATTGCTGTGATAAAATACCTTGAACACAGAAAGCAGCTTGAGGAGAAAAGGATTTATTCTATCTTACATTTCCAAGTAACAGTCCATCACTGAGAGAAGTCAGGGCAGGAACTCAAAGGCAGGAGTTGATGTAGAAGCCATAGAGGGGTGCTGCTTTCTGGTCTGCTCCCATGGCTGGCTCAGCTTACTTTCTTATACAACCCAGGACCACCTGCTCAGGGTTGGTACTACACACATCAGTCATTAGTCAAGAAAATGCTAGACAGACTTGCCTGTTGGCCAGTTTTATAGAGGTAGGTATTTTCTCCAATTGAGAGCCCCTTTTCCCAAAGAGTCCAGCTTGTGTCACGTTGACATAGAACCATCCAACACAGACAGCCCTTCTCTCCTTTATCCTAACTCATAGAGGGTAAATTTTGAAGTTAGGGGATCTGTTTTCTTGTAGGCGACAAGCAGATCCAGAGTTCACAGATATGATAAACGTACAAGAATTCTGTAAAGCAGAAGAAGTTGATGAAGACAGTGTCTATGGAGTATTTGTCTCTTACATTGAAATCTATAATAATTATATGTATGATCTATTGGAAGAAGTGCAGTTTGATCCCATAAAGCCCAAGTAAGTACTGAAGAGAGTCTTCAGTTAACCTAGAAAACTACCCCAGCAAGCCATGTTTTCCTGTATAAATGGGGATAATGCTTGCATTTGTTTTCAGAGTGCACAGAAATAATAATCATATAGTCATGTTTAATAAATACTTTTTCCTTTTTCTTTTTTTTTTTTTGTTGTTGTTGTTTTGTTCGTTTTGTTTTCATTTTGTTTTGAGACAGAGTTTCTCTGTGTAGCCCTGGCTGTCCTGGAACTGCCTTTGCCTCCTGAGTGCTAGGATTAAAGGCATGTGCCATCACTGCCTGGCAATACTTAGATTATAGCTGTATTAGGAAACCAGCGTGTTAAGGCATAGCAACCTGAAGATCTTGGAAATTGCTTTTGAAAACTTAGCCTTAGGTTTGAGACAAATCTCAATTTTATAGGTAACATTGGGGCACCTTTCAGCATCTTGACACAGTGCTGGGAGTTTTGCAGCCTTTTTGCTGTCTGTGTCTTGGTGATCTCTATGGAATCGATGCTTGTCTGAACAAGTAATTCTTAGCTTATCCATTGCTGATTAGTGTAAAGCCATATTGCACTATCATTCCGCCAGAGGTAAATGCTACTCCTTAGGTAACTGTGGGTCTTGCCTTGCAGAATCTGAAGACCAATTACCATGTAGCTTTACAGAAGTGCCTCTCTTTGTTCCAGAGCTAACAAACAAATCTTGTGTCAAATGACTAGTACACTGTGGGTGGTTTTATTCTTTAGCTAAAGCCTGGTCTTGCATGCTGTGTTTCCTGCAGCCAGTTAGAGCATAAATAATATGAAGCCCTTTGCCTTACATTTAACATTTGTGTATATGTGTAAATGGACACTACTGTGGAGACAGCTGGATTTAGAAAACCATTAAGCTGAAAACAGATTGGTGCCCACTAATGTCAGTGTGTTCACTCATACGAAAAGTACATGGACTCTGGTTGAGGCTATAATTGATAAAAGACTTTCTGTGGCTCTTACTGAGTTGCATTTCAAAAAAGGATATTCATTCAGAATCCCTGAGTCGCTAATGACTAGTAAAAAAAGTATAAAGTTGCCAGGTGAGTTAAATCTGAAGGACTTTTGCTTCACTCAGTCATTCTTCAGATGAGAACTCTTTTGTTTCTGAGGCAGTGTTGCTGGGCTGCACAGACTGGCCACCACTTACATGGGATCCTCCTACTTGAGCCTCTCAGAGCTGGGAGATAGCAGTGTACACCACCAAGCCCAGCTTCAGATGGACACTGTACAAAGGGGCTTCATTTTGGAGATACCTGTCTGTCTTTGCTTTTGGAATGTTGAAATGAAGAGAAATACCTGGGTTAAGTTATAGAGAGAAATGAAGACAGTATGGTCTTAGAGGCAATGTTTTTTATATTAAATTACTTCCCATTTTAACAAACATTTTCATGCTTTTTAAACTGTCTTTTGTTTCAACTCCAGTTTTGTGTGTACCTGTTTTACCTAAACATTTGTGATGTAATTCCTTACTACCATTTAGCTTTTAAAAAAATTAATCACTATGTAGATCAGGCTAGCCTTAAACTCACAAATATCCACCTGTCTCTGCCTCCCAAGTGCTAGGATTAGGGGTGTATCTCACTGTGCCCAGCACTACTAATTATTTTTATGTCTCTTATGTTTGCAGTTTGTTTGGCTTGTTCTAAGCGATGTTGTCTTAAGTGATACTGTCTTGGTTTATTTAGTCATGCAAAGGAAACGAGTGCCTTCCTAGGGTGTCTTCTATGTGTACTGATTGTGGGTTTTCTATGAGGAGGGTGTTAGCTCTCCTTTTCTGAGGAGTTACTGCAGTGAAGGAATCTCACACATAGAGGGTTTTAAATCTGCCTCACCATCACTGTCACCAGCCTAGACCGAAATGCCGTTGTAGGACGGCTGCTCTAGAGCAGTAATGTCTGCCTTATTCCTCGGTAGGTGGAACGGCTGCAGTACACTGATGAGGAATGCAGAATCTGTGTGTGTGATGCTGACTCTTGAGACAGGGTGTGGTTAACACTATTGGGGGGGGGGCATTGTGGCATGTTTGTAAGTAGTTTGCTTTTCCTTGGCAGTGGGCAGGCTGCTACTCTCTAAACCCTTCTTTCTTGATTATCAGTGATGATGGCTGGTAAATGTCTCCATTCTCACCATTCACAAAACTTGAGTGTGGGGCTACTTAGGGGCAGGTGAAGGTGCTTGCTGCTAAGCCTGACACCCTGATCGCCTTTCCTGGAACCCACATGGTAGAAGGAGAGAATGGACTTGTAAGTTGTCTTCTGACCACCACATATTTGAGCCCAGACAAATAAAATTAATTAAAACATGGTGCTGGAGAGATGGCTCAAACGTTAAGATCACTGGCTACTCTTCCAGGGGGCCTGTGTTCAATCATCAGTACCACATGGTGGCTCACAACCATCTTTAACTTCAGTTCCAGGGGATCTGGTGCTCTCTTCTAGTTTCTGTGGGTGCCAGGCTCACATGTGGTGACATTTCTTTGGGGATCTTATGTAAATTTACATCCATTAAAGAATGGATATCTTAGCATGCTTGTTCTGTCTGACCATGTGGTGCCTCTGTCATAATACCCAGGAAGACCCTCACTGGGTGTCAGCACTACACTCACGGACTATCCAGGTTTTAGAACCATTAGCTAAACTTAGAAAAACTGGGGGTGTGCTCAGTGATCCAGCACTTGGCTAGCATGCATATGAGGCTCTGGGTTCTGTCAGCAAGCTGAGGAGTGAGGAAATATTGTGTTGCTTGGCACTTAACCTTACTCTTAAATGAAGACAGTTGTATCTCAGTCAGGAAACTGACCCCTCTTTCTTTCCCACAGACTCCCACAATCTAAGGCTCTCCGAGAAGATAAGAACCACAATATGTATGTTGCAGGGTGTACAGAAGTAGAAGTGAAATCTACAGAGGAGGCTTTCGAGGTTTTCTGGAGAGGTCAGAAACCAGAATTTGAAAAATGTGAACTGATGGTTTTAACCCTCAGAGTTGTTGCTATGATTTAACAGAAGTCCTTCTGGATTGATTAGAAAGCAGGTATGATAAATGACTGAGTTCAGGCATAATCAATGGTTTCTCTATCATCATAGGTCAGAAAAAGAGACGTATTGCTAACACCCATTTGAATAGAGAGTCCAGTCGTTCACATAGTGTGTTCAACATTAAACTTGTCCAGGCTCCCCTGGATGCCGATGGAGACAATGTCTTACAGGTAATGTTTTAGTTCTTAGAAGATAACCTAAATTAGGGGTTACCATGGTGATGAATATTGCTGCAGAGTTAACAGCTGTACAGTTGATGACCTTTTCATGTCAGTACTGATTCTGGGCTCTGCCTCTTGAGTCTGATCCTAGGGTGGAGTATGCGTGGCACATGTTGTCAGTGTTGTGAAGAGCGTCTGCTAAGCTTTAAAGGTCTGTAAGAATATGTGTGTCATTGTTTTAGGTGTTGCTTGCCTTGTGAGACAGTCTAGTACTGAGGCCAGGATGATTCTGAACAGTTTTGTTTCTTTTCTCTTACTTCTGCGATTATAATGCAGTTATGTAATTTCTCCCTTCCCTTTCCTCTCCCCAAATCCTCCCCTGTTCTTTCCTTGCCGCTTTTCAAATCCATGGCCTCTTTTGTTTCTGTTTTTGGTTATTTCTCACTATATAGATAAAGCTGACCCCAGCTTTCTAACAGCCAGAACTAAAGGCATGTGCCACCATGCCTGGCTTTTGTTTTTGACAACAGAATCTCACTATGGAGCTTGGAGCTCGGAGATTTTTTTGCCTCAGCCTCCCCTACTAGGACTAACGTCTTGCTTCACTGGTCATGATTGTAACTGTTTAGTGTGGCCATGTCCAGGCTGGCCGGAAAGTTTGAGTTCTACTCACTAGGATTTGAGTTTTGACTCCTGCCTGTTTCCCAGCTGTCTGACTGTAAGAGCCTTCTCGTAAGATTGTGAGAATAAGGGGAGCAGTGGGAAGTCTTTTGTCCACTGCTTGGCTTAGTTTTGTTAGTCAGAAAATGCCCACAAACAAGTCTTCCTCACCTGATTTCCTACTAAGGACTTTTTTTTTTTTTTTTTTTTTTTTTTTTTGGTGCTAGGAATGTGAATTCTTGCTAACAGCATAATACCATTTAGGTGCTTCTTAACTTTAATTTTTTTTTTTAAAGCTTTATTTTTATATGATATGTATGAATGTTTTGCCTGAATGTGTGCCTGTGTACCACATGTGTGTGTGGTGCCTATGGAGGCCAGAAGAAGGCATCAAATCCCCTGGAGCTGGAGTTCCAGACAGCTCTAAGCTGCCAAGTGGGTGCTGAGATTTGTACCTGGAGCCTCTGCAAGAGCAACCAGGGCTCTTGACCATTGAGCATGTCTGCCCTGACTTTTATTTCTTTATATAAGTTAGAGTACTGTGAAATTGTTAAGGTAATGTTTTATTTTGGGGGGGGTGGTGGTGTTGTCTTGTTTTGTTTTTGTTGTGTGTGTGTGTTGCTGAAGACAAAGCTTGGAATTCCCAGTGCTAGGATATAAATAATACCTGGTTATAGCAGAATGGCACAGAGACTTTGTTCTCAAGAAGTCATCTGATATCAGTTCTAAGGATGGCCAGGTAGCAGCAGACCAGCACTCAGTCATGAGCTTCTAGCAACTCTTCTCTATCATATATCCTCTGCTGCTCTGGGCATGTGGACTCTGCCCTACACTGTTCATTAAGACTTAATACCATGTTGACTGGATGTTTTTGTTGTGGTTGTTTTAGGGTTTTTGTTTTTATCTTTTGAGACAGGGTTTCTCTGTGTAGCCCTAGCTTTCCTGGAACTCACTTTGTAGACCAAGCTGTCCTGGAATTCACAAGAGATCTGCCTGTCTCTGCCTCCTAAGTGTTGGATTAAGGGTGTAAAGCAGTATAATTTAGTTTAGATTGTTGATTTTCTCCCTTTTAGGAAAAAGAGCAAATTACTATAAGCCAGCTGTCTCTGGTAGATCTTGCTGGAAGTGAAAGAACCAACCGTACTAAAGCAGAAGGGAACAGACTACGGGAAGCTGGTGAGTGGCGTGCTGTACTTACTTATGGCTATGACTTTCAACAACTTGGAACATCAGTTTGTATTTATTGATGGATGGTTTCTGCTTAATCAGTGCAATAACATTAGCTATTAAACTTAGTCTTTAAATCTTCTAGCTTTTAAAAAAATTAACATTTTATTTGCGTGCATGCTTGCCTCAGGGAGTGAGTGCATAATGGTCAGAGGGTAATGTGAAGGAAAGAGTTCTTTCTTGCCTTTGTGGGTCTTAAGACTCAGGTCCTCAGTTTTGACAGCAAGCACTTCTATTGGCTCAGCCACCTTGCCAGCCCACCTGAGTTACCGTGTTTGTTTGTTTGTTTTTGATTTGATTGTTATTATTGTTTTGGGGTGTGTGTGTGTGTGTGTGTGTGTGTGTGTGTGTTTTAGTTTTTTGGGATTTCAGGTGTGTATCATCATATTTAGCTAAGTCATCTGATCGCCAAGATGGAGTTAGGAGGTCTCAGTGTTCCCAGATAAACAGTTCTTTAGCACTTGGGAGTATAACTGAGATCTGAATTCTTAGAGTTTTGATTAGTATACTAGCTTAGTCTTGGCTCAGAAATCCAAATGAGATAGGTCAGAAAAAAAAGAAAGCATAATGACTAAGAAATCCTGTTGAGATGTAGAGGGATGGATTTTGCTGGTTCCTAAGACACTTGACTGTTAGCAACATGTCCCTTCCGGGTGCAGGATGGACTTCTGTCCCTTTCCAACTATAGTCTGAAATGGTCCCTTGGGATGTAGTTGGCCTCCCATGTATGAGGTGCCTGCGTTTAGTCTCCAGCACCACCACCCCTAGAAAAGAAAGAAAGCCAAATAAATAACTTTGTCTATGACAAAATTTAGGGTTTGGAAAAAACTATTAATTTTCTATTGCCGTGAAGAGACACCTTGATCAAGGCAACCTATAAAAGAAAACACTTAGTTGGGGGCTTGCTTACAGTTTCAGAGGGTGAGTCAGTGACCCTCACAGCAAGAAGAAAGGCAACAAGTAGGCATGGTACTGGAGCAGTAGCTGAAAGGTTACTGTGGAGTAGCTTTGGATCAGACGATTGACAACCATGGGGGGGGGAGGGTAAAAGGAGAGAGAAAGAGAGACTGGGAATGCCTGTGCTTTTGAAACCTTTTTAAAGCCCACCCCCAGTGAAACACATCTACCAACCAGGCTCTACCTCTTAAACCTTCACAAATAGTTCTTCCAACTGGAGACCAAGCAGCAAACATATGAGCCTATGGGAGCCACTCTAATTCAAATCACCATAGAATTAAGTGTCCTATTTTATTCTCAAGCTAGAGAGATGTCTCAGCAATTAGGAGCCATTGTTGCATTAGGTATGATGGCACATACCTTTAATCCCAGCACCTGAGTGGCAGAGGCAGGTAGATAGGTCAGCCTGGTCTACAAAGCCAGTTTCAGTACAGACAGGACTCTGCTGTTAAACAGAAACCCTATCTTAAAAAACCAGAAAGAGAAAGAAAGGTAGGTACATCTTTCAGATGAGCTGGGTTTACTTTGTTGCATCTACACGACAGCTCACAACTATCACAGCTATGCATAACTCTAGTTCCAGTGGATCTGATGTCCTCACTGGCTTTTGTGAGCACCAAACACAGATGTAGTTACATTTACATACATACAGGCAAAAACACTCAAACACAAAGAATAGAATTGAATAGAATTAAAATTAAAAAAGATTCTCCTCTCCTCTTTTCTCTTCCTTCTCTGTCTGTCTGTCTTTTTAAAGAATAATATTGTGGGGCTGGAGAGATGGCTTAACAGTAAAGAGCACTGACTGCTTTTCTAGAGAACCTGGGCTCAAATCCCAGCACCTACATGGCAGCTCACAAGTGTCTGTAACTCCAGTTCCAGGGGATCCAACACCCTCAAACAGGCATGCCATACATATAGGCAAAACACTAATGCAGCCGGGCACACCTTTAATCCCAGCACTCGGGAGGAGGCAGAGGCAGGCAGATTTCTCAGTTTGAGGCCAGCCTGGTCTACAGAGTGAGTTCTAGGACAGCCAGGGCTATACAGAGAAACCCTGTTTCAACCCCCCCCCCCCCAAAAAAAACAAAACAAAACAAACACCATGCACATAAAAATAACTAAAGAGTAATAATGTATTTGGAGAATTTTTTAATGGAGTCACTGAAAGATGTTGAAGCTATTCAGAATTAATACTGTTGAAAGTATAGTGAGATCATGCATGGACACCTCTTGAACTTGAACATAAAAATCTTGCAGTTAAATGAAGTAGAAGCTTTACAGGCACACAGACTCATTAGGTCCTGTCTTGCTGGTTCACATGTTTTTTGTTTCTTACTTCCTCTCAGGAAACATTAATCAATCGTTAATGACACTAAGAACATGCATGGAAGTCCTGAGAGAGAACCAGACGTATGGAACTAACAAGGTACACAGCAGCCTTCCCCAACTTCTTTGTGTCTTCGTTTGTGCATTTTAACTGTCTAATATGCTTAGCTTTTGGATGTTTTTATAGATGGTTCCATATCGAGATTCAAAGCTAACCCATCTATTCAAGAACTACTTCGATGGGGAGGGGAAAGTTCGGATGATCGTGTGTGTGAATCCAAAGGCTGAAGACTATGAAGAAAGCTTGGTAATTTAAGTGTGTTTGTCCTATACAGTTTGGTTTCTCTAGGGAAAACAGCTACTTGGATGTGAAAAATGGCATTCTGAGCAGTTTGTAGATTTATATAGGGTCAATGGATATACAGACGAACTATTTAGTCATCCATAAAGGATAGGCAGGCTTGCTTTTACAGACTCTGTTTTGTATTTTCAGCAAGTCATGAGATTTGCTGAAGTAACCCAAGAAGTCGAAGTAGCAAGGCCAGTAGACAAGGTGATATGTGGCCTGACACCAGGGAGACGGTACCGAAACCTGCCTCGGGGAGGCCCAGTTGGAGATGGTATGATTTGGTGTTATATCATTGTTCATTTGCTTATCTTTCTGTAACTTAAAAAAAAAATCATCTCAAGGACCAAATGCAAGAAACTTTGAACTAAAATATAAGGTTTCTTTTGTTGTATGTTTTATCTAATTTTTGGAAAATACCATACCTAAAGCAGGACATAGTGAAGCATATCTGTAACTCTAGCACAAAGTAAGCTAAAGCAATAATAGTAACAACATAAAATTCTGTGGTTACTAGCTCATGGGCTCTGCTCATAGCATCAGACTTGCCTAAGTTCTTTCATCATTTTTAAATTCAATACAGAACCTTTGGTGACTGAAGCGATTCTACAGAGCTTCCCACCACTGCCCCCATGCAAGCTTTTGGATATCAATGATGAGGAGACCCTTCCAAAACTGATTGACACTTTGGAGAAACGGCATCGCCTACGACAACTAATGACTGAGGAGCTTAACAAACAATGTAAGGGCAGAGCTGCTCACACCTGCTGTGACTCTGGAGGTGGAAACAGGTCTTAGTGACTCCAGCTGTTGAGACATCTCTTAAGGAAGACTTTTTTCTTGGCTTTGTAGTGGTCTCAAGGCATTATTTAATCTGAATGGCAAGGTTTTGTTTTCCTTGCCAGTTCTGCTTTACTTTTAAAGAAAGCAAGAAGAAAAAGTGGGTGCCTCCCCGCCTTTTAAATATTTTTAATAGTGATGGATACAAGATGGTATTTATAGGTTTTCCTTGTTTGTAATTCATTTATAATTTGTACTTGTGCCTCAAGGTGGTGTAGGGAAAGTGAAATGGTGTTGAAAGTGTGGGACAGCTGAACAGTCGGGTCATGGACTTTGTTTCTGTGAGTGGTATGCCAGGGTCTTCTGCTAGATTCAGCTGGTCTTAAATACAGGATTATTTTTGTTTTTGCATTTGTAATCAAGCTTTACTGGAAGTGTTAGGGAGAGGTTACAGAATAATTCTATGAACATCTCCTATAGGTTCAAAAATCAAACTCCTAATTTCTTTCCAAACTTGTTTTGGTTTTCATTGTTGGTATTGAACCCAGGGCCTCATGCATGTACAAAACAAACACGTGCAGGCTGTTGCATTCCCAGCTTCCTCTTGTCCGAATGCCACAGAGGGAATTGCTAAAGTGTCTGCCAATGAAAGCTGCTTTTGTTGGCTTTATCTTGTACCCTCAGTAACAATAGAGTCTGTATGCTTTGTTTCAGGTATAGCTTTCAAAGCCTTATTAAAAGAATATGACAATTCTCTATCAAATAAAGAAAACTTCATTCAGGAAAAACTAAATGAAAAAGAAAAATTAATCTCTGGACAGAAATTGGAAATAGAACGACTAGAGAAGAAAAACAAAACTTTGGAGTATAAGGTTTGTGGTCTTAATTTCCTCCTGTGTGCTAGTCATTCAGCAGTGCTCTCAGAGGAGCTCATGTGCCTGTCACTGCTGTGAAGGGCCTGCAAGGGAGAAAGAGACTGCAGTCTTTTACTCTAGGAGTGGAGCTTAGCTTGAAGAGGGGCTTGTTGGGTAACTTCTTTCTGGGTTGGAATGGAACTGAGAATTCAGGTGAGATAGAGGGCAAACGTGGTTTGGGGGATGTGTGTTTCCACAAGTTTACTTTTGTGAGCAATTTAAGGACTATTTATTCTACAGTTAGGTGAAATGCTTGCTCACCAGATGCTGAGCGCTGTGGTCTCCTTTGCAGATTGAGATTTTGGAGAAAACAACTACGATCTATGAAGAAGATAAGCGCAATCTGCAGCAGGAGCTGGAAAGCCAGACTCAGAAGCTTCAGCGGCAGTTTTCTGACAAGCGCAGATTAGAAGCCAGGTTGCAAGGCATGGTGACAGAAACGACGATGAAGTGGCAAAAGGAGTGTGTGAGTGTTGGTTTTAGGTTAAATATTTTGCATTTCTGTGCTTGTTGCAGAACTTCAGTGGTAACTGCTAATCTCTGGAAGTAGAGAACTGTCATTTTCAAGCAATAAAGTAGGTGATACAGTGTGACTAAAGTAGGTTGTGATTTGTCATGGCTCCTTGTAGGAACGTCGGGTGGCAGCCACCCAGCTAGAGATGCAGAATAAACTCTGGGTCAAAGATGAGAAGCTCAAACAGCTGAAGGCCATTGTGACTGAACCCAAACCCGAGAAGCCAGAGAGACCCTCCCGGGACCGGGACCGGGACCGGGAGAAAATCATTCAGAGATCTGTCTCTCCTTCGCCTGTGCCTGTAAGTGTTTGCAGCTGTGTCTAGATTAGTGCTAGAGAAGATCTATTCCAATTGGAGGCGTGTTTCTTTGTGAGATTTGTTTTATTTAATGTTATATTTGTTAAACTTCTACTTTTAAAACTTAGCACAAATGGGCCAGTCATGGTGGCACATGCCTTAAATCCCAGCACTTGGGAGTCCAAGTGAGTTTGACAGTCCTCTGTGAGTTTGAGGCCAACCTGGTTTACACAAGAGTTCCAAACTAACCAGGGCTACATACAGAGACCCTGTCTCAAAAACAAAGTGGATCACAAAAAAAATTAACGACTACAAACAGTTTCTAACAATGTTGAATCATCATGTAGTAAAATTGTAGAAAAGTAATATTGTTTCTCAGTTTTTCAGTCTTATTCATTAATCTTTCTCCAATTTTTCTAGCTTTCTAGTAACAATATTGCTCAGATTTCCAACGGCCAGCAACTCATGAGCCAGCCACAGCTACACAGACGCTCTAACTCTTGCAGCAGCATTTCTGTAGCTTCCTGTGTTTCGGAATGGGAGCAGAGACTATCTCCATTCAGCACACCTGTCAATGTCACCTCTCTTGCAAGGCATAGGCAGCGGGAGCCAGGACAAAGTAAAGCGTGTATGGTGTCAGACAGAAGGCGAGGGATGTACTGGACTGAAGGCAGGGAGATGGTCCCTACATTCAGCAGTGAGATAGGCGTAGAAGAGGACCAATGCCGCAGGGTTAGTGCCAGCATTCTTTAAAGTGTTGTAGTGATAGACTTCCTCTCCTTTGCTCTTTGTAACTTGATTCCAGACGTTCAATGGAAAGATGGGTGAGCTCCAGAATGAAGAAGCTCTGACTTTTCTGACAGCCTCCCTGCAATCAGGCTAAGATGTGAGAAAGCAGAAGCATGTGCCTGTGAGCTCTGAATGCCAGCCAGCATGGTTCCCCCAGAGTAGATGGCTTATATAACCAAGAGGCTTTGCACAGAATCAAAGAACACGAGTGTCTTACTTCCTCCCTCCCTCTCATTTCTATTCCTCTTCCTCTTCCTTTTTTTTCTTTTTTTTTTCTTTCTTGTTTCTGGAGATTGAACCCAGGGTCTCAGCATGCTAAGTAATTGTTCTATCAATGAACCATAATTTCCCCCAAACCAAATATGGAATGTATGAGACTATAGTCCATCAGTCCTTCCTTTCATTTTGGTTCCCCTTCCCAAATTGATTTTTTTTCTGTGCTGTTTTTGAAAAAAAAAAATGTTTCTATTTAAAATTTTTCCTTAATGGGTTAGATTTTCTCCTGCCTACACCATTGACAGATTCACTGTTATTTTATGCAGATCTTCTCTCTTCTGATGCATTTTAAAGTATGCCATAGATGTTGTGACACTCCTCATACAAAACAAAACATTTTCTATGTAATCATAGACTTTACCACATTTATAGAAGTCAGCATTTCCTGAGTAGATGGCCTCTCACTATCCTGCCTGCCCCAGTGATGGCCTTAGCTTGCTGCTATCTAGATGCATGCACTGCATGTGGCAATCACAAATCTTTACTATTAAATTTACTTCTACCTTATTGATTTTTGTGACTTGAACTGCTTGAAACTACTGACATCCTGAAAATTTTTATCTTTATATCTTATAAAGGCTCTGCCTCATTCAAGCGTGCTTAAATGAACCCAATTTATATCTCTTCAGTATTAAGATAATTTTTCCTTTGAACTTGAATAAATCATCACATGAATACTGTAAATTATATAGTTAATAAAATCTTAGCTGTTCTTTTAAAATTATTGTTCTAAGTAAAATAGTCTTGCAAGTAAATACTTGCTTAAGATCTTAGCTGATTTAGAATTTTGATAAATGCCCTGAAATCCGATTACTAATGATGGTGACCAACTAGTCCCAGAATTCTTAGAGGCAACAGATTAAAGTCTCAAGTTCTTACTTAGCAGATTTTACTTTGAGCCTTTTAGGGAGCAGATCATGGTGAATGGTCTCTGTGATTGATCAACTCTAGTAAATCTTCCTCTTTTGAGAATGTCAGACTCACCTGGCCAGCAGTAAAGAAATGCCAGGTTTGGGCTGTGAGACAGGAGGGTGTACTAGAGACATAGACCTTAACTTCTATCTCAAAATTCAAATCTCTTTAGAAGTGCAGCAGAAGTGTCCACAAGGTTAGTATCTCTGTGTCCATTTTCATTGGTCAGAAGTTAGCAGGAGAACTGAGTTTAACATTTTGTGAGGAAAGAGTTTCAAAATACTTGAATCATGACTTCTAATAGATTCTTTGTAGTCTGTCCCTTTTTCAAAGTTTGGTTTGAATGTATTATGCTGTAAATGTGTTTGAGGAAGCTCTTCCATCAAGTGCTAGATCTTAAGAGCTAGGTCTTCTTATTCAACATCAATCAGACCATTTTCAGAATGGAAGTTTCCTGCCTGCACAGAAGCTCAGTGTCCTAGTGGTAACTTGTGACTGTTGTAGGGTATCACTAGTGCTGTCCCGAGCTGGTCTCCTGTAACTGAGCAACCGAATCAGAACCCTCACTTGGCTAGGTTGCAAGGACTGTGCCTGCAGACTCATTTACTTTCAGTTTTATAAATAGGAGATGTTCACAGTTGCTCATGCCACTATATCATGTTACAGGTATTTTGTTTTTTTAAGTTGAATGTGCTGTTTAACTTGGTACACATGGCATTTGACTGGAAAACAGGTAGTTTTTATTGTATGATACAAGCTGATTTCATACTATAGTCTTTGATTCTTGGAGCTTTTAAGAAATGTTTAGAGAAAAAAAATGCTGATATATTTGAAGCTTTGTGGAAATGTGTTCTGAAATATAAAAATCTTTCCTGCAAGTGCTCAGAAGTACTTACACTGTTGAGGCCTGATACATGTGAAGTACCTGTACGCCTGTGTTCTTCAGGATTTTCCTATACCAGAGGGTCAGCAGCTTGCACTTTTTGGTCTGTCTGTATATGAGGAATGTTTTCTATTTTGATGCCTCAGACATACTCAAGTGTTATGTTGATCCTGCTGATACATTTAACATATCTGCTAATCTTTTTATTACTTCACAAAGCAGGCAGAATAATTGGTTTTTGATCAAGAATGTGAAATGGATTATTTGTCCTGGACTAGCCATAAACAGGAAGACCTAGAGTCATTACAATTGTACCTTTTGCCCTTTTTGCAATGGAAAGCTCCCAAACAAATTCACACTGTTGTCCAAAGGTGCCTGTTGCTTGTTTGACTAAGAAGAGAATGTTGAATGACTTTGATGTTTAGTGTGGACAGGTTTGATTTCTGTGAACTTGCATTGTAAACTGCTGCACTTCTAATGGAACCTCAAAGTAATCCTGGGTTGTGCTTGTTTCCCAATTCCTCTTTCAACCTGATCAGAACACACCAATTCCTGTACGACACAGAAGGTCCCGCTCTGCAGGGAGCAGATGGGTAGATCATAAGCCTGCCTCTAATGTGCAAACTGAGACAGTCATGCAGCCACATGTCCCTCATGCCATCACAGTGTCTGTTGCAAATGAAAAGGCGCTAGCTAAGTGTGAGAAGTACATGCTGACCCACCAGGAACTAGCCTCCGATGGGGAGATTCAGACTAAAGTAATTAAGGTAAAAACAAGTCTTCACAAAAGAATACCACTGAGAAACATTTGCCCCACTGTCCCTTGACCAGATCTAGAACATAAATGGGTGCTGGGTGGGACTTTTGTTTTAGCAGAAAATTAATGTAATTGCTTAGGTTATGAATCTCTGAGACCGGATCTGCTTAGTAGGCTTAGGCTCTTGGGTTTCTTTTCTTTTTTAAAAAACTTATTTACTATTTTATGTGTTTTACCTGCATATATATCTGTGCATTACATGTGTGAGTTATAGACAGTTGTAAGCTGCAATGTGGATTCTGATAATTGAACCAGACTCCTCTGGAAGAGCAGTCAGTACTCTAAACCACTAAGCTGTCTTTCTAGCATCTGAATCTTGGGTTTCTTATGATATACTTCAGTTACTACAGTACTAAAGTTTTAGTTAAAACTTATGTTTCAAAAGTCAACCCAGAACTATATTGACAATCTGCTTGAACCTTAGCACTTGGGAGACTAAGGCGGTCAGGTCACCAGTTTGAGGCCATGCTGGAACACATAGTTATCTTTAAAATCCAGCAACAAAAAGGAAGCCTAAACAACTGTCTCCTACTTAGCTGTCATTTCAAGATAAAATGTTTGCATCAAAACTTGGGGGATCTCAGTTAACAGTCTCCTAAATAAACAAATGAACTGAAGATGTTACTCAGTACTGAGCTATCCAAAAGTCTTTCTTGGAAAGAAGAGCCGTTCCTGCCTGTAGAAAACTTCTTTTGATCATAGAGCCAGTGGGGTAAAAATCAGGACTATAAGATGGGATTCATTGCAGGTCATGCAAGGACAGCAGCACGGAAACGTGGGCTTGGTTAACTGACCCTTGTTGTAGTTTAGTTTTTAGATTTATAGGTGCAATAAAATATTTTCCCCACAGCTAGGAATGTTACTGATGATCTGTGGCGACCATTTTGTTAATGAGAGATGGGCTAAAGTTTCTGAAGAATTTGATCAGTAAATTCAGCAGCTCAGGGGTCTTTTGGGTACATGGATAAGAATCCTGGATCAGTTTCAGATAAGTTTGCCTATCATTTGTTGGATGTATCAAGTGTAACTGACTTTTTCCCCCCCTTGGATTTATAGGGTGATGTCTATAAGACGAGAGGTGGTGGACAATCCGTTCAGTTTACTGATATTGAGACTTTAAAACAAGAGTCGCCAACTGGGTGAGTGGTGGCAGTCACAAAATACATCGCTAAAGGGCTGCTTCTTAGTCTCTTGCTCTTAGGAACCAAATATCCTGTGAGATTTATCATTAAGTCTCTGCAGGGGTGTAGGTGGTTTTCCCCCTTCTAATGTGTTTCATTCTTAGATGCAAAAGTGATTATTGCACCATGTTTCCCCTTTTTCAGTAGTCGGAAACGAAGATCGTCCACACTAGCACCTGCCCAACCCGATGGTACAGAGTCTGAATGGACCGATGTAGAAACAAGGGTAGGGGGAAATTAAATACTTGCTTGCTAAAATTAGCTGCATAGTGCTGTAGCACTTAATGCTCTTTGAAGATTCTGAGGCAAAACCACATAGTACCCATGCAGCCTGGAGGCCTGTAACTAACATTCTGGTAGGGCACTCGCATATCTTTAGGTATGCTCTTTACTAAAGGTCCTCTCTCTCTCTCTCCTCTCTGTGTGTGTGTGTGTGTGTGTGTGTGTGTGTGTGTGTGTGTGTAGGGGAGTGGTGGGGGCAGGGTTCAAGAATGGGGTATTGCTCCAGACTAATGCAAATCATAGCAGATGGACTAACCTGCAGCAGCGCCCAGTGCTCCCTGTGACTGCTGCTTCTGAGGAAAGGTTCCTAGGGGAAGAATCAGGCAAGGCCCTGGCTACCAGCTTCTTCAGGTCTACCCTTTCTCCCTCCTTGTCTAAAATGAAAATATACCTGGATAATCTTCCAGACCCTTCTTGCTCGTGTTGCCAGTACAGAATGAATCGTAAGTGTTTCACTAGTGGTTTAACCTAGGTGTCTTCGCTGAAGTAGAGCAGTTTTGGATTTCATCGCAGTAGAGCCCATCTAAATGGAAGTGTGCTTCTGGCTCATGGGAGCTGACTGTTCCTCTCCTGTCACTCTCCTCTAGTGTTCTGTTGCTGTTGAAATGAGAGCAGGATCTCAGCTGGGACCCGGATATCAGCACCACGCACAACCCAAGTGAGCATGATGGCCAGCCCTGCCGTGTCCTCCCTCTTCCAGGCTTTCCCTCACTCTCTGATTTTCCCTGGGCCCTACTGACAATCTGTGGCCAGCCTCTGCAGTGCCAAGCTCTCCAGTGTGCTGTAAGAGTTGCTGGAGGAGGTGGCAGCAGATTGCCAGCTCTTGCTCACACTGGGGCATTTCTAAGTCTTTTAGAGGCTGAGTTGAGAGCACCTGGAAAGAGATGAAATGGGGCTGTCTTTCTCTTAAATATGACAAGGCATATAATACACAAAACATGTTGAATGCTAGCTCTTTTTGGAATCATAGATAAGGCTTGGCTCTCTGCAAGATAACCTCGGACCCTAGGGATGACAGCATTTTGTGTGTCACTCTTACCTAATGGATCTCATGAGTTTGTATAGGGGTACATGTTCTTGTTGTTGTTTTGGTTTTTCGAGACAGGGTTTCTCTGTGTAATAGCCCTGGCTGTCCTGGAACTTACTCTGTAGACCAGGCTGGCCTCAATCTTACACATTTGCCTACCTCTGCCTCCCGAGTGCTGAGATTAAAGGTGTGTGCTGCCACTGCCTGGCCAGGGGTTATGTGTTCCAAAGACGGGTGAAGCTGAATGCCAGAATTTGTGTTGAAGGAAACACACCGTTTGTTCTTCTGTTAAACCCACACTAGGGAGCTGGCCTGTTCTTTTTCCATATTTCATAAAACCAGTCTTTATACATCTTTAACCTTGGGTTAATTCCTTTGGAAATTAGGAAGATGGCTTTAGTAAGCTCAGAACAGGAGGCGCTACCTCCTGTTATATTCTATAAGCTACTCGTTTGCTCCAAGGACTTAAATTTCCTTCTGATAAAAGGAATTCACACAATGTTTCTAAAGAGTCATTTTCCAGACTATGTTGAGAAGTGCAGAATTCAATACTAAATGTTGATTTTGTGTTTTAGGCGCAAGAAACCTTGAACTGTCAGCCCTGGCAGCAGAAGACTGTTTTTACTCATGTTGGTGATTTATCCAAAGCTGTGCCCGATGCAGTGTCTGAGTCTTCTTGCAGAAGAATGTATCTAGATCACGTTGCCTTTTTTATTGTGACTTTTCCAACTGTTTTGAATATTTTCTAAGGTTTTATAAAAAACAAACAAATGCTGCTATTGATTAGCTGCAAAAAAAAAATGCACTTTAGACATATTTAACAATTAAGACTTTAAAAATAAAGGTGGTGACTGTCCAATGGTAAAACCATTTTAGGAAGATATTTAGAATTTTGTATGTATTCATTCACTTTCTGACATTTACATATGCCAAAACAACTGAAATAAAAAAGCACTAAGAAGTGCAAAGTTGTGTGGTGGCCATTCACTCAGCATGCTCCCAAACACCTACAGTGTTCTGTTTATCTGGTACTCAGTATTCGTGGGTTACAAGAAAAGAGATCACTGGCGAAGAGAAACATGTGAATGGTTGTTGCCTTTATGGGGTATGAAACAGGCTAAGATATTGCTCATGGACCCCAAAGTTGTCTTATAAGAGCCAAGTCTGATATTGGAAGTACCATGCTGTTTGTCTTGTCTTGCTGCACACTTCTTAGCTCCTAATGGCTAATTTTGGTTGGCAACATTCTGGGAATGGAAGTGCTCAAAGTCAAAGCCTTAGAAGGAGCTGGGGGTTTAGCAGGATTTCTTTTTCTGTGTGCTCCATTGTGCTCTGTTACTCAGTTCTGAGATGGCACAAATTGACACATCTCAAGGTGACTGCAGGATGTTCTATGACATTCTTCCTGTCCCCTCAAGAGTTCAGAGAATAACCTTGCACTTTACCCCTTGTGCATACACTGTTGAGGGTGGAGACCATGACTAGAAGTGCTGCTTGTAGGCTGTGTGCACACCCAGCTTTAATCGGTTTTTACAAATGTGTTCTTTTGCCAGCTTACCATTCTCACTAGCAGCTCTTAATCTCCATCATCCTCTCTTGGTGTCAGAGTTACCTTGTATGAACTGATAGATAGGATAGATAGGATTTCACTGATTTAATGAGTATTTTCAGATTGTAAGCCATGAGTTTGGTTTCTCAGAATACAAGAGTCTTTGCAAACTTTACATATCCTTTGCAACTTGAAACTTTGGATCTCCCTGCCCATGACTTTTCTATTTTACAGCATCTTTATCTGTGATGGTAGAGATTGATTCCAGAGCCTCAGTGTGTAGAGTACTTCTTTGAAAACATTATATATATATATATATATCTCCTATGTAAGTACACAGCTGTCTTCAGAACACCAGAAGAGGGCATCAGATCCTATTACAGATGGTTGTGAGCCACCATGTGGTTGCTGGGAATTGAACTCAGGACCAGAGGAAGAGCAGCCACTGCTCTTAACCACTCTCTCCAAACCTGTGTAGAGTACTTCTACCACCAGAGCCATGCCCATTCTTTGATAGAATTTGTTTCAAAGCAACCATTTTCTACTCTCCCTGGATCTCTACTGACATTATCGAATTCTCAGTAGCATGAGGGTGTGCCTACAGGCTCTCTGTTCTAGCTGCAAATCTATTTGCATTGCCAATGATACCTAGGGCTAGGTGTGGTGGTGGAAGCCTCTAATCCCAGCACTCAGCAGGCTGAGACAAGGATTACCACAAATTCAAGGCCAGCCTGGACATCTTTAAGACCAGCTTGGATTGTATAGTAAGGTCATGTCTCAAAGTTTAAGGGGGTCTGAGATGTTGCTGAGTGAGTGGAGTGCCTAGGCTATACCCGGCCCTGAAGTTGATCCCTAGCACTGCATGACCTGGGTGGTGCACACTTAAAATCAATCCCAGGCAGGGGGAGGAAGAGCCGACATTCCAGGTTATTCTCAGCTACATAGCAAGTTTAAGGCCAGCTGGGGTACCTGACACCTGTCAGGTTTGTGTGTGTGTGTGTAGACTAGAGGCCATGTTGTCAAATTCCATTGAGATCATGAATAGAGTTTTGATTGGAACTACTGTTTGGAGAAAATTATCCATTTTAGGTTCTTATCTGTGAAAACTATATTGCTCTACTTAGGTTCCTCTTGATAACTGTTTCATAGCTTCATTGTAGTGCTAAGATTAGAATTTTAGTAACTTTAAAGAAACCACTTATGAATGACACTCTAGTTGCAAGTTTCTAGCACCAAGGTCACCTCTACGTAAACTGTCCACGTGCTGTACTCTAACCTGAGGGGTGTTTTTAGTTTTTAAGTTAATTGTGTATATGAGCATTGGGGTTTCTCTTGCTGTGACAGAGCACCATGCACTAAAACACAGGCAAAGGAAAACGTTTATTTGTTCCATTGATACTTGCTTTAGATGTCTGCTCATCAAAGTTACTCTCCTAGTTTTCTAGGGGGTCTATAGAATTAGTTGCCGAATTTTATCACGTGGTCTCCTACTTCCTTCTGTATGTTTTCCCTCACCATACCTCTCGTGACACTTTTAAAAAGTGTTTACTTTTATGTGTACTTGAACGTGTCTGCTGATGTCTGCCAGGATCAGATCTCCTGGAACTGGACTTCGATATGCAACTCCGGACCCCTCGCGGTATTTACCAACATCATCACAGACACTGTTTATTCCGGCGCGCACGCCAGAGTAGAAGGTGGGGGAGGTTTAGGAGGACGGGAGTCCACCACGTGACCGGCAGGGCTTGAGGCGGAGAGCGACTTTTCAGTGTACCCAATCCGTGGAACGCTCCTGCCAGTTTAAGCAGGGGACCAGACAAGTACGTTTCCCGCGGATCTCTCTCCCTTTCGCCTACTAAACTCTAATGTTGAGCACTTGTAATATTCGCAAGCCCCAAAGGCAGATTGCACCGGAAATCGAACGCGCAAATCCGGAACTGCGTTTTGCAGACACCGCCTCCTCTCGGTTTTGGCCCTGCCCCTTCCGCCCAGAGTCAGACATCGATTGGTCGGCGCGTCCCCATAAGAAGCTGCGCGCAGGCGTATATGATCCTTTCCTCAGCTGCCGCCAAGGTGCTCGGTCCTTCCGAGGAAGCTAAGGCCGCGTTGGGGTGAGGCCCTCACTTCATCCGGCGACTAGCACCGTGCCGGCAGTCCACAACATGGCTTCCGTCTCCGAGCTTGCTTGCATCTACTCCGCCCTCATCCTGCACGACGACGAAGTGACGGTCACAGTAAGTGCGGAGATAACCGCGGGGCAGCCACGTGTTTCTGCGGCCGGCACCCGGCTCCGCCCGGACTCCTGGCATTCTCGGATGTATTCCGTGACTTGGAGGCCTTTGGGGCGCATGCGCTCTGTCTTCCACGCGCGGTGCAACCTGAGACGCGGTCCCGATCGCGCTTGTGAGGCCAGGTGTTTGGAGTGGGTTTTACCTCTGAGTGAGTTTTAGGCCTCGAACTCAGGTCGTCAGGCGTACCGGACAATCCCACTAAACCTTGCCGTTGTCTTTATAAGGTTGGCCTTAGCCCAAGTAGTGAACATAACTGTATAAGTGACTTAGTTTTTAACCGCATTCTGATCGTTCTGACGGGTTGGCGTTTTGTGTTCCAGGAGGACAAGATCAATGCCCTCATAAAAGCAGCTGGTGTCAATGTTGAACCTTTCTGGCCTGGCTTGTTTGCAAAGGTAAGTTTTGGGTTAGGCTTGCTAATGTACGATTTCCACCGCCATTCTTGAATTTCGTTATCTTAGTTTGTAATTATTGGTGTGGTTTTTATGTCGGGCCCTAGTTTCCAACAGTCCATGGTTTGAAAATGAGTTTGGTTGCCTCTTTAAGTTTGGACATTTGAAACAGTGAGATTCTTGCAAAGTTGATAGCTACATTCTGTTTATACAAATAGCTTTTTTTCTGGCAAGTGGGATCAACCAACTGGTGAGGCTAACTTCAAAGAGTTTAGAAACTTTAAAAAAAAGTATGTTAAGAACTTGGTTCTTTAGGACAATTTTCCCGTCTTTGCGAAGAAATTACTCTTTTTGTACCAGATACAGGACCAGCCTCTGCACAAAATATCCATCTTGATTGTATATTGATTTACTATAGTAAATCATTGGTTTTGTTTTGAGGGTGGAAAAAACTGAACTGAATCCTTAAATGCTGAAGAACAAAACTAAAAGCCTTTCTCTATCCCTGTGTTGTAGGCTCTGGCGAATGTCAACATTGGGAGCCTCATCTGCAATGTAGGGGCTGGTGGGCCTGCTCCAGCAGCTGGAGCTGCACCTGCTGGTGGGCCTGCTCCATCCACTGCTGCTGCCCCAGCTGAGGAAAAGAAAGTGGAAGCAAAGAAGGAAGAGTCCGAGGAGTCGGAAGATGACATGGGCTTTGGTCTTTTTGACTAAACTTCATTTGTTAACATGTCCAATAAAGAGCTGAACCTGAAGGTGGGCTGGTCTCCATTGTATGCCACAAAGCTCTTGAAGTTTCAGAGATGGTAGCAGGTCCCAAAAATACCAGGGAAGGAAGGACCAAATCCAGCATTATTTACTTGTGTGGAAAATAAGGCCTGGGTCAGTTAGCTAAGAACTAGACCATCTGGGGAGAGTGCATGGGTGGGTCTGTCTCCAGGAAGGCACCTTCAAGTGACTGTTGGGTTCAGAGCACCTATTTAGTGCCAGCCATTTGAAAATTAAAGTCCTGAAAGTGCTTAACTGCCTGAATGCTAATTCTTAACTGTGCATGATAGCAGACTCCCACTGTTATGTGTAAAGAGAGGATCTCAGAAGCTGTGATTAGTAGGCTGTGACAGCAGCATCTAGAAGGGCTGGAGAGCCTACCAGTTCACCTTTGGTAAAACAGCAACCTGGAGGATTCAGGCATGCAGCAAGGTGTGTGTGACCACTTCATATAGAAAGCTCAATCCTTAGGCTAAAAGCCTGGAGCTGACTTTCTGAAAGTTACAGGTAAGGTACCAGGTACCCCATTGCCTCCACCTTAGTGAGGAGGCAGGGAGTGGGTTCAAGGCCAGCCTGAATTACAAAATAGGTAAGTTTTATATGTGTAGTTTTAGTTGTAAGAATTGATATGCCCCAGTGATAGAATTGTGACCCTGGCCTTAGATCTTGTAACATGCCCCCTGCATGTAGGGTAATGGACACAGCATGGCAGGACATAGGCTGTTATTTTAGTCGGGCTCAAATAGTTCTGGGCCTCCAGGGTCTGCTCAGTTTGGTGCACTGCATGCATCTACACTTCTGATTGTGTAATCTAAGAAAGGGTTATATTGCCCAATTAAAATGGATGTCTTGTTATGATCCTTGGGATTTGTCAACCTCCCTCTTGATATGGGACATTGTCTTCCCAAGGTAACCTTAAGTGGAGTTGGGTGGGGGGTAGAAGTTAGCCTGTAACTTCCTATGTAGACCTGGCTGACCTCTGGAATCACCTGCCTTCAGAATTTAGTGAGTGCACTGGCACCCTTGTTAATTGCACTGAAATCTCAGTGTGAGAGTGGAGACACCATCAGGAATTCAAGGCTGTCTAACCTAGGTTATGACATTAGATCTGGTGAGATGAATCAGACTAAAGGTACTTGTCAGGTAAGCATGGTTCAGTCCCTGACAATGTTAAGGTAGAGTACTGACTCCAAAGCTGTCTCCTGACCACAAAATGTGCTGTGGCGTGTGCAGTTATACACATTACACAAAAAGTAGATCCTGTAAAGGAGCATGGGCACCCCTATCCAATACCAGATGTGGATTTCCCCAGCTGTGTGCTGCTGCTTGGCAATATTGGGACCTGAGCTGGGAGATGCTACCTGTCCCGCATTGAAGCTCTGGGGTCCAAGTGGAGACAAGGGCTAGGCCTTAGGGAAGCAGGGCCTGCGTCTGGAAAGAATAGATGCAAATGTGTAGAGTGACCACCTCTCCTTAAGGAAAATGGGTCTGACTCCATGGTCAGTGTAGTCAAGTCTGGAGGCAGGACTCTGCTTTTCACCACTGCTAGCTTAAGAGGCTGCTGCGGGGTGTTGGGAAGCGCCACTTGCCATCAAGGTGGCAAACAACATTCAAGATCTGGAAATAGGGCACCACAGAGATGGGCACTCAAGATTTGTGATGCTATCAGGCTCAAAGCTGAAGAGGATTCATTCACCACACAGGCTTTACACATAGGCGTTGCTGTTACCATGTTGAGCTAGTGTGGATGAGAATACTGTAGAGTTAAAACTAAAGTCGATCCCCAGACTAAGTTCAGGAGGCCCACCCCCGGCTGGGTTAACGTTCCTGCTCTAAATTCCCCATTTTATGCACTGCTGGCTGTGAACTCACTCTGTAGAGAATGGCCGTTAAGATTTGGGTTTGCAGATGGACATACTAGGCAAGGGCTGTGCCAGCTGAGCTCCGTCGCCAACCCTGCCCACTGCCATAGGAAGATAGCATTAAGTACACCTATGGCATTGTTTGTCTGCCCCGGTTCTAAAATGCATACTGGCGTCTGCTGTCATTAGTGTGCTGTCATTGGTCTTGAATACGTAGTTATCAGAGTTCAGTTCTACCTCTACAAATAGCAGTCTGGAGAGAACGGGGCCCACCAGCTATAACTGGGACCCAAGTCCCAAGGGCGCCAAATACTCTTCATGACAACAAGCTGCAGGTAGGTGGGCAAAGCCTGTCTGCTTCATCCATTCACCTAGCTCGCAGAACTCTTGTCAGGGACAGGTCTCTGTCAGTAAGCCCCGAGACTGGTACTGAGTCTGGCCTCAGCACTCCACCTTTGTAAGCTCAGCTCATCGGCTCTACCCGCGAGGTGTCAAAAGCCTTACCGACCGCCCACCAGCCATCTAGGAAGATTCTCCAGTAGATGCTGGAGTCAGGCTGTGGGGATCATAAAAGATGCAGAGGAATGGCACTTGGGCACCCTCAAACTTTCTTTGGGACACAGGGCTCCCAAGGCTAAGGTGACCTGTGCATGTCTCTAGGATTTGGGAGAAGATAGACGGAAGGTCACTGAAGTCTGAACCTCGAGCTAGGTCGGCTGGCTTTGGAGGGTATGGTGCTTACACCTTCTGGGCTCTACTCTGGTTGAGAAGGAGGCGTGGCTGGGGGAGGAGCGTGACCGAGTCAAGCCACTTCTCAATGATTCTGAGGCCAGCAAACCGCTAGGGGCGCTCATAGGCCCGTTATTAGTGATGGGTGTCAGTAGCCGAGACTTTGAAGGATTTTGCATTAAGGAAACTGTTCTTTTGTAAAATGAGATGTGCCAATTTTCATTAAGCACTAGGACCGGGACAGGACACCTATCTAAACCAGAAATAATGGTCCCATTTGTGCTGGGTGGTGGGTGAGAAACAGTACCTTGGGGTTTTATGGGTAATAGCCCTCACTCTGCCCGTCCTGTCTATTCCAGCACCTTGGGCAAGTGCATCTTGGATGTTCTAACACCTTCCGTTGCAGAAGGCTGTTTTGCCCAGAGAAAACAGAAGATGTGTTTAAATTTTTTATTTCTAAATTTTTGAATCAAGGTGTTCTTCTCTATCCCAGGCTGGCCAGGAACTCACTATGTAGCCTAGAGTGAACTCAAACCTGCTGGAAACCCTCCTGCCTCAGACTTCCAGGTGGCTGGGGTGGCAGCTATGCTCCACATGACTGTGCTTTGCTGAATGTTGGGTTCTATATTCAGCTAAGGTCTCTGGGAAGCTGTTAAAAGCAAAGGGGCAAAAAATAAAAAACTGTTACGCAGCTTTCTAGGCCCTTCCATGGGCCATGGACAAGAACCTTCTCAGAGGGTGCAGTCTGTACATACCAGCTCCACACAGGGATCCCTATTTGGCCAGTGTTTCTTATAAAAAAGCAAACCCAGTTCCCCATGTACTGGAGTCAGTCATAGGCCTGATTTGGAGGGTCCCAACAAGTAGGGTCTGTCTGGTCACTTGCCTCTAAATCAAATGGGAAAGGCAGGAAAAGAATTTAATCAAGGTATTAATATTGGGTGCAACGGGGTGATCTGGGCTCCCAGCCCTGTGTTTCAGGACTAACAAACACTACAAGATTACACAGGGAAGGATGTGTGTGGGCGAGAGACCTTGCCTTCAATCTGACTGATAATTATCACAAGACTGGTTCTGTGGAGCTTCTAGGAAGAGTTATTGCAGTTGTCTCTTGAAGGGGAAATTTGTTTTCCATCCCGAGGTGAGTGCTCCTGAGTAAAGGGACAGCCTCATTGTGGGTGATCTACCTGCAAGCTCCAGATCTTTCTGGAAAGTTTAGATGACTTAGGAGCTTTATGGGTCTGGGGCAGTGTTGTAAGTCTGGCTGTGGATGTTCCGTTGATTAAGCCTGGTTTTCTCTTATCTCAGTGACTTCTGTCTTAAAGGGGAAAGGTTACAGGCATTAAATGAAAGGACAGGCTGAATGGAGCAGGGGTCTGTCCCAAAGGGAAGGAGGTAGATCCAAGCTGAAGGCCACCAGGCCACCTTTACCCTTCTCTGCTCATCAAGCTTTTCTGCAGGCCCAAGTGAAGAGTCAGGGCTTTGGCAGAGCTCCTGCTGTACTCAGTGTGCCTACTGAGGGGACCAAGCATAGCAGGTATCGTTGGGAAGAATGCATGAAGGAGTATGTGGTCTGCTCGGGCTGGTGAGATGGCTTATCAGGTAGAGGCACTTGCTGCCAAGCCTGAGGACTTGCACTCAATCCTGGACCCACATGGTGGAAAGGGAGGGGGAGGTGTGTGCAGGGTGCTCGGTGGTAAAGAGTTCATACTGTCATTTCAGGGGACCCAGGTTCAGTTCCTGTCATCCATGGAGGGCAGCTCACAACCACCTGCTCTAGGAGGTATCTGAAGCGTTAGGACTCCATGGGCATCTGCATTCACTTGCACATGCCTGCCATCCACATATGATTACAAATAAAATAAATCTGAGCAGGGTGTTGTGGGCCACACTTTAAACTCTGGAAGCAGAGGCAAGAAGCAGTAGGATTGTTGTGAGTTTGAGGCCAGCCTGGTCTACATAGAGAGTGCCAGGTCAGCCAGGGCGTATGTAGTGAGACCCTGTTTCAAAAATAAATAAGCAAGCAAGCAAATAAGTAGACAAGATGACTCAGTGGCTAAAGATGCCTGCTGTTGGCAAATGGATGGAACTAGAAAATATCATCTTGAGTGGATAACCCAGACCCAAAAGGACATGCATGGTATGTACTCACAAGTGGATATTAGCCACTTGGATAAAGTACAGGATAACCATGCTATACTCAACAGACTCAATGAAGCCAAATAAGATGGAAGGCCCAAGGGGGGAATGGTTGAATTTTTCTCAGAAGGAGAAATAAAATAGATAACAGTGGTGGATGGAGGGAGGGAACTGGGTGGAAGCGGGGATGGGGAGGGGAGATCAGATGTAGGGAGAGCAGGGGAGAGAGAAGGGAAATTGACCAGGGGTGGAGGCAATCTCTAGAACTCTTCAGAAGCCTTGGTATGGGGGAATCCCCAAGGGGTCTATGGGTACAATCTAGCTGAGACTCCTAGCAGTGGGGGCTATGGATCCTGAAGTAGTCACTTCCTGTGGCCAGGCAGGACTCCCAGTGGAGGGGTAAGGACAGCAACCCATCCACAAAGCCTTCAACCAAACTGTGTCCTCCTACAAGATGTGCAGGGACAAAGAACAGAGACTGAGGGAATGGCCAACCAATGACTGCCTCAAATTGAGACCCATCCCATGGGCAAGAACCAATCCCTGACACTATTAATGATACTCTGCTATGCTTGTAGACCGGAGCCTAGCATAACTGTCCTCTGAAAGGCTCCACCCAACAGCCAATGGAAAGAGATGCAGAGACCCACAGCCAAACAGTAGATGGAGCTTGGGGAATCTTGTGGACGGTGTTGGGGGAAGGATTGAGGGACCAGAAGTGGACAGGGATTCCACAGGGAGACCAACAGAGTCAACTAACCTGAACCCTTGAGGGCTCCCAGAGACTGAATTAACAACCAAAAAACAAAACAAAACAAAACATGTGAGCACAGGCTGGACCTAGGTCCCTGCATATATGTAGCAGATGAGCAGCTTGGTCTTCATGCCGGTCCCCCAACAACAGAAGTTGGGGCTCTCCCTGACTCTGTTGCCTGCCTCCCTGTGGATCCCTTTCCCCTTGTCTGTCCACACTGGAAGAAGATGCTCCTAGTCCTGCAGTGACTCGATGTACTGGGGTGAAGAGATGGGAAAGTAGGGAGCGATACCTAGAGGGAGGATCCCCGTCTCATAGGAGGAGGCAGGAATGGGAGGAGTGTTCTGCCTGAAGGGGTACTGGGAAGAAGAGAGGGAGGCCGATATTGGGGTGTTAAGTGAATTAGTAAATACATTTTAAAAACTGCCAGCTGCCACACCCGATGGTATATGGTTTGATCCCTGGGATCCACATAAAGGAAAGAGAGAAATGACCCCCACGATTTTTGCTCTGACTTGCATTTGAATGTCACACTGCATACAACCCCCTCCAAATTAATGGTAACAAATGATTTTTAAATTATTAAAAAGTAAATTAGAGAAGTAATTTGCAAGAGCTTTTTTAGTTTGTATGTTTTAACTATGAGGAAGGTCTTACAGAGATCTCAGGATGAACGAAGGTAGGATTGAGTACCTACTGGATTGAGTTGTTTACAAATGAATTTTTAAGGATGCTGGCTCAGTGCTGCCTCACAGGGACCCTTCATGGAAATGGCTTCACAGCTGGCTGCTCCTAGGCTTGGCAGTGGTGGTGCTGTTTGACCAGGGAGTGAGGGGTGGAGCAGCCCACACCCGTGGTGAGAGAAGACAAGATTGTGTGTGAACCTGTGATCTTGTCCAGAGGAAGCCAAGTGCACTTGAATTTGGTCTTACCTCTTTTGGAGTTTACTCTTCGTACTTTTCAAATTCACCTTTTGTCTGAGCCAAGGATGTGGCTGAGCCATCCTGCACACTGGCTTGCCCTGTGCCCCTCCCGGCTCCTTGGAAGAAACAGCCATGTGAGGACCGGTTCTGCTTTTGCCATGAACTTTCAGAAATGTTACTGTGTTCTGTAAATAAGAAAACTTCTTGTGAGATGGAGACCTGGGACAAAGTTTGTGTCATCTGGAAAATTAATTGTTATCTTTTTAATTTTTATGTTATTGTATTTAACTTTTTGTTTTGTTTTGTTTTTGAGAGAGGTTTTCACTATGTAGCTCTGGCTGTTCTAGAACTCACTATTTAGATCAGCCTGGCCTTGAACTCACTGAGATCCATCTGCCTCTGCCTCTGCCTCTGCCTCTGCCTCTGCCTCTGCCTCTGC